>KE158484.1:61519-87077 GCA_000411055.1 Leavenworthia alabamica | reverse complement strand
GTCGTCTCCTCACGCCTCTGTAATGCCTCTGATCATCCTCTTGAGCCACAGGTGCAGTAATAGGAACTGCAATTGTGGCAAGAGATGGCTTGCGTTGGCTTAGAGTAGATGTGGTACAGTGGTTGATGCTTGAGACGAAGGTCTCTAAGGAAGGGAAATCCGTAAGGAGGTGTTGGGTTATGAGATCTAAAGCTGATTGATCTTGTTGTTGTTGATATGAAGAAGCCATAGATGATATTGGAATTTTTTTTCTTGTCTATTTGATTGCTGTTTTGATTGTGTGATTTGGATTTTGAGATTGGAGGGTTATATAAAAGCAGAAGTGAGAGGGTTTCGTAGTTAGCTTCATTGGTTGGAGATAGGAAGGATCGTTTTCAATTATTTTTACTTGTTTAGTTCAACTGTCGTTGTGGAGTGTGGCAAGTGGACTTTAAATGTTATTTTATTTTAAGATAAAGAAAATAGAGAATTTGTGGGGACTTGTCTTTTTCTGTGAGGGGGCCATCATAAATAAAGCCATGTCTATTTCCAGGCTTGTTCATATCCGAGACAAAGTTTTAAACTGTTTTTATTAGTAAAGAAATTTCGACACTTTTTTCTCTGTTACTTTTATGCATGAGTGTCTATCGATTTTTAAATATATTTTTGAAAATGTGTTAAAATTAACACAAGTTTAGATATATTTTTAGAAATGTAGATGCATGAGTGTCTATCAACTTCCCTGTTTTAGACATTTTCTCTGCATTGGATTCTCGTTTGTTGTACATTGTGGATTATATGATTGGGTCGTTGGGATTGCTCTTTGGTCGCACTCGCTAAGATAGTTGTTTGAGACTAATTTAAATTTGGTTGCTTGAGTTTTGCAGCTAAGCTTTGAAGTATTTCCTGCTGGTTGTTCACTTCGACTTTGTGGCTTGGAATAGTTAAGGTAAACATGTCATTTAAGATGTAAACATATTATGACTCTTTAACAAACAAACAAAAATCACATGTTACGAATTTAGCATCAAAACATCTGAAAGAAAAAGCTCTGTGGAGCGGGTGACAAAGGAATGACTTAGTTTTTCTTCCATCATATAGAATTATCTTTGTCTTGTGCATTCTGTCGCTGCAGTCATGGCATTGTTAGTAATTTGGAAGAGATATGTTTGTTGGTTCAGGAACTCTTCTAATTGTTGCCTCCTTATCCTTTGTACTTCAGTGTAATCTTTGTCTTATCTGTGTTTATGCATACATGCGCATTGTGGAGATAAGACTCCGTTGGTTCCAAAGGTTCTTTGTCCGTGTAGGATTCTAGAATGTACAATTGTACATCTGCATGTATGTTTCCGTCCTTTTAGATGGCGGCACAAGTCATGGATTCGTGGCCATCTTTTTTTCCTAGTTGCTCATTACTCATTAGTACGATCTTGTAAGTGAACTTCCTCTTTCTATAAGAAACTGTCATCCTCTTGAACTCGTATAAGGTAGATGAGAAATAATTTCTTTGAAGAAAAATGAATGAAATATAGCAACGTATTTACAATCAGCTAATCTAGAAGCTAATTAACTCCGTTAGGAGTTTTAATCACAATTCTAAAGATTAATAAGTTCTATTGATTGTCATCTTCTTGGTCTTATACTTGTCTATGATATATGATTCCAAGTAGCTTACGTAAGCAAGAGTTGAGAGTATCCAAGAGCTGGATAAGGAGATAATGGAGGCACAGAGAATATTCCCATCTCTTTACTGTCTGCTCCCTCCCAAAAACCCATCCAACTTGACGGTGTTAAAGGAACTTCTGCCTCTTCTCTCTTCACAGCTTTATGGCTGCTCAGGTGGCTTTCATCCTCTGTTACTTGTCTCTTCCTCTTTCCTTTTAAAGACAGAGTCTTGTTGTTGTTTTCTTCTAAGTCTTCGTACTTGCCTGCTTCAAGTGGGAAGTTAAGGATGGCTTTGCTTCCTCGTAGTTTAAAAGCCGCTTTGTCATAAGCCCTTGCAGCTTCCACAGCTGTGTCAAAAGTCCCTAACCAAACACGAACACCTTTCTTGTTTGGGTCTCTGATCTCAGCAGCATACTTACCCCAGGGTCGTCTCCTCACGCCTCTGTAATGCCTCTGATCATCCTCTTGAGCCACAGGTGCAGTAATAGGAACTGCAATTGTGGCAAGAGATGGCTTGCGTTGGCATAGAGTGGAGGTGGTACAGTGGTTTATGCTGGATACGAAGGTTTCTAAGGAAGGGAAATCGGTAAGGAGGTGTTGGGTTATGAGATCTAAAGCTGATTGATCTTGTTGTTGTTGATATGAAGAAGCCATAGATGATATTGGAGTTTTTTGTTTCTTGTCTATTTGATTGCTGCTTTGATTGTGTGTTTTGGATTTTGAGATTGGAGGGTTATATAAAAGCAGAAGTGAGGGGGTTTCGTAGGTAGCTTCTTTGGTTGGAGATAGGAAGAATCGTTTTCAATTATTTTTTACTTGTTTAGTTCAACTGTCGTAGTGGAGTGTGGCAAGTGGACTTTAAATGTTATTTTATTTTAAGATATAGACAATAGAGAATTTGTGGGGACTTGTCTTTTTATGTGAGGGGGCCATCATAAATAAAGCCAATGTCTATTTCCAGGTTTGTTCATATCCGAAACACAAGTTTTAAAATGGTTTTATTAGTGGAGAAACATCGTCACTTTTTTTTCTCTGTTACTTTAATATATTTTTAAAATTAACACAAGTTTAGATATATTTTTAGAAGTGTAGATGCATGAGTGTCTATCAACTTCCCTGTTTTAGACATTTTCTATGCATTGGATTCTCGTTTTTGGTACATTATGGATTATATGCTTGGGTGGCTGGAATTGCTCTTTGGCCGCACTCGTTGAAACAATTTTGCTGTGTAATAGTTGTTTGAAACTAATTAAAATATGGTTGCTTGATTTTTTCTTTCGTAACTAAGCCTTTGAACTTTGAGTTATTTCATTTGGTTGTTCACTTCGATTTTGTGACTTGGAATAGTTGAGGTAAACTTGTCATGTAAGATATGAACATATTATGACTCTTTCAGAAAAAGAAAAAACTCATATTACGACCTTAGCATCAAGAACATCTGAAAGAAAAAGCTCTGGTGGAGCGGGGACTTCTCTTTTTCTTGGGGATTCTGTAGCTGTCATGGCATTGATAGTAATTTGGAAGAGATATGTTTTTTGGTTCAGGAACTATTATAATTGTTGTCTCATCATCCTTTGTACTTCAGTTCAATGGTTGTCTTATGTAAAACTTTTCTGTGTTCATGCATACATGCGTATTGTGAGGATGAACATTCCGGTGGTTCCAAAGTTTTCTTGTCATTTGTAGGATCCTAGAACGTCCATGTGCATCTCTGTGTGTCCGTCCTTTTAGATGGCGACACAAGTCATGGATTCGTGGCCATCGTTTTTTCCCAGTGGCTCATTACTACAATCTTGTAAGTGAACTTTTACTCTTTGTCATATAAGAAACTATCATTCTCTTGAACTCGAATAAGGTAGATGAGAAATAACTTTCTTTGAATGAAATATAGCAAAGTATTTACAGTCACCTAATCTAGAAGCTAATTAATTCCGTGAGCAGTTTTAGTTACAGTTCTAAATATAAATAAGTTCTATTTATTGTCATCTTCTTGATCTTTTATTTGTGTATGATATATGATTCCATGTAGCTTAGTTGAGAGTATCCAAGAGCTGGATAAGGAGATAATGTAGGCATAGATAATATTCTCATCTCTTTACCTCTCTGCTCCATCCCAAAACCCCATCCAACTTTACGGCGTTAAGGGAACTTCTGCTTCTCCCCTCCTCACAGCTTTATGGCTGCGCAGTTAGATTTCATCCTCTGTTAGTTGACTCCTTCTCTTTCCTTTTACAGACAGAGTATTGTTATTGTTTTCTATGAAATCTTCGTATTTGCCTGCTCTAAGTGGAAGTTTAGGATGACTTTGCTTCCTTGTAGTTTAAAAGCCGCCTTGTCATAACCCCTTGCAGCTTCCACAGCTGTGTCAAAATTCCCTAACCAAACACGAACACCTTTCTTGTTTGGATCTCTAATCTCAGCAACATACTTACCCCAAGGTCTTCGCCTCACACCTCTGTATGCATCTGATAATTCTCTTGATCGACAGGTGCAATAGTAGGAACTGCAATGGTGGCAAGAGGTGGCTTGTGTTGGCTTAGAGTTGTGGTACAGTGGTTTATGCTGGAGATGAAAGTCTCTAAGGAAGGGAAATCAGTAACAAGGTGTTGGGTTATGAAATCAAAAGCTGATTGGTCTTGTTTTTTTAATATGAAGAAGAAGCCATGGATGATATTAAAGTTTTTATCTATTTGAAATGCTGTTTTGATTGTGGGCTTTTGTTTCTACTGCTTGAAAGCAACGAGCTAGTATTTTCTCTGTGGGCTATCTAGGCTGAATTGATGATTCCAAACGTATACTAATCTTCGTCAATTGAAATTTAGCCCGGTCCATTTTGTGTTCCGTTTGGTCCTAAACTCCTAGACTTGGATCAAAAACAAAACGACCAAACGTACGTGTCACGAAAGAGACCCTTCTCTACTCTCATTTACACATGCAACGGCTGCATGAAGACACTCTCGACACATATGGCACGTCTTCAAGCGGACCCAACCACCTCTCCTTCATATATATATATGTATGATTATATTGCTTACTACAAAACATATATTACTCTTTCTCTATATTTCTACATTTTTTGTTGGACCGATCAATTAAAAAAAATCAATGGCAGAGAAAACAAGAACTCAGCATGTGGTGATAAGCGGAGACAGTACACAAGACCAACCAAAGAGGAAGCAGTTGATGAAGGTAGCAACAGCAGTCACAGCCGGTGGTTCACTCCTTGTCCTCTCCGGTTTAACACTTGCAGGGACAGTGATCGCACTCACTGTGGCCACTCCTCTTCTCGTCATCTTCAGTCCAGTTTTGGTTCCAGCAGCGATCACTGTCATTCTCATCATCACTGGATTCCTTGCCTCAGGTGGCTTTGGTATAGCCGCCATTACCGCCTTCTCTTGGCTTTACAGGTAAATTTATCATCCATAAACAAAATCTAACCTAAGTTCTTAAAACCTAGCTTGCTGAGCAAGGTCAATTAAAATGTAAAGATTTTTTGAGTATTAGAGAAATTGGTGAATGTGTTTAGGCAGATGACGGGGTCTGGATCGGAGAGGATAGAGGAGGCTCGGATGAAGCTTGGGATGAGAGCACAGGATACGAAGTATGGGCAGCATAACATAGGAGTCCACCACCAACAACAACAACAACAAGCTTCTTAATACTTATAGGAATGGATCGATCGTTTTATCTCTTTTCTTTTTAAAGTTTGTGTTGTAATGTATAATAATAATAACATGCCATATATTGAAAGATGGTATTTAGTGCCTTCATATTTGTTCTACAAACCAGTTACAGTAACAAGTAACGAACTTAATCTAACACCATTAGCATAATTCATTTGGTCCTTATATAGAAACGCTGAGAAGTAACTACTATTGCCTTCTATAAACGATCTTGAGCATTTAGTAAAGCCAAAATTAATGTAACAATAATATAAAATGCTCTATTTCAGTAGTCTTATTAACTTTCACAATGTTTTTCTGATTATCTGGATGCATCATCCAGATTCTTTCCTTTGTCTATGTTTCTTTAGTTGGCAAATTGAAAAAGATAAATAAATGAAAGATTGATTTGCAAAGAGTCAATAGCTTCCTCTTTTTTTTTCAGTCAAATCACAGAGGCTTGTTCTCTAATGGTGTGAAGGAGAAATTGCCAGAGAATATGGATTCTTTATCTGTTCATTACAAAAAAACAAACATTAATAAGTAATGATTTTGTATGTTGTTTATTTAACCTTACTCATTATAAGATAATGAAAAGGGTAGTCTATGCACCTGTTAAAGAAAGAGAAGCAACTTCTCTCCTGACATATCTGGCCATTGCCTGAAACATACAAACAATGTCTCAAAAAGCTTGGTAAGCAAATAGCTTAAACTTATATGTCAGTGTGTGTGTGTATGAAAGAGTAAAAGAGACTGGGGAAAATCATGCCTGTGCTGCTTTTAAATCCATCTCTTCAGGTGTTGTTGTTCCATCATCAGAAAATACATTCCTACAATCAAATTCCATTTAAAGGTTCTGAGATAAATCTATCATCTATGGCTGTTATAATGTATACATTAAAAGCAAGAGTATATGTTATAGAAGCTTTACCTCCATAATTTGATTTGTAGATCATTTGGTTTAGCTTCTGGAAGTAATGCAGAATCATAAGCAACAACATTTCCATAAAATATTCTCTCCAATTCCTTCATCCACTTAGCCAACAACAAGTTAACCTGTAATTCGATAAAGATTAAAGCCATATTATCTTAAGGAATCTAAAGTATAGCAAAAACCAAGGTTAACACATACCCCAGCTTTAGATACCCTTAGTTCCACATCATGATTGTAGATTTCATAAACATATTGACCAAGATCAACACCTTCTTTTCCTTCTTCCTTTAAGCGTCGTAAAACAAGCCACATATGAAGAACAAGTAATGAATATGTTATCTTGAATGTTTTCTCCAAATTGAATACTGCAGAGACAATCATAGCAGGAGTAAATACAAAATATCATCAGACTCCTTGGAAACCAACCAAATCAAATACCATCGTATATTGCGGGTTTGTCAACTTGTGAAATGATTCGTTTGTAAATCACGTTTGCGCTACGGATAGACATGCTTTGTTTACTATAGAACATAAGAAGCTTTAGTATAAAACGACGAATCCCTTCATAGTTTGGTTCATCAACTCTGAGAGGTGAGTCTTTAGGTAAAGCTAGTGAACATGGCTTTGACCAAAACATCTTATCCAAGTTTTTTATCTGTCAAACATTGAACAAATACGTTTTCATTAAAGAGAAAAAAGCTAAATCACCACAATTTCTTTATACTGATACACTAAGTGAAAATCCAAATCCATCATCGTTTCAAATATTTACAAGTTAAGCCTAAATGAATGAATAATGGAACAAAATTACAACAGAGTAGAGACAATGAGGATCAAATTGCACTTAACTTTGAATCCTAAAATGAGACCTGACATCACTAAAATTAAGATCTTAAACGAGCCCAGTAGTATAGCTAGTTCTAGATACAAGATCCTTAAACAAATTTGAAACATACCGGAGATTTACTGGGGAAATCGTTCTGCGGCGGAGTATCAGTCGCCGCCGGTGATACAGTAGCGTATCCATAGCGCGAGAAGAAGGAAATATCCTTCGCCGATCCATTTGTGGTCAAAGATCGAAGCTTTGAGGTTAGGGTACCAATTCGACTAAATCTGGACAACATTTGGGACACTGAAATAGTTCAATCGATTTGAATCCTAAAACCCTAAGCTATAAACCTTTTCTTAAATTATTCTTAATTTGATCGATGATGGGCTTAGGCTACTACTCGTCCACGTTAGCACCAATTAAGCCAGATATTACATAGGCTCACTAACATACGCCGTTACAGGAAACGGGACAGCGGTAAAAAAAGTGAAAACAAGGCACTTACAGTCTTACTGACAATACAAGGGCAATACGGTAAAAACGAAATGGATATGGTGATTTTGTATTGTCAAATTCAAATTACTCAAATCATCATTTTGATTGGTAACTTTTTTACAGTGTTATCAATAGAATCATATCAATTAAATGTTTTTTTTTTAAATATCTGAATTAATGGATTTTGTTACTTTCTGATAGTTTTTATAAATTTGTATATTCATCTATACATTTGTTTTAAAAATGATTAAAATGTCCATGACTTAGAGGGTGATTGTATGATTGATTGGAAGTTTTAATGATCTTATTTATTTCTTAAGTCTTCAAAATTATTTTGTAAACAATCAAACTTTAAAATATTTGTTTCTTAGTTTTTATAGATCTTTGTATCCATATACATATGTTTTAAAAATGATTAAAATGTCCATGAATTTGAGGGTGATTGGTGGGAAGTTTTAATGATTTTATTTATCTCTAAAATCTTCAAAATTATTTTGTAAAATCAAAATTTAAAAACATATTTTTGTTCTAAAGTCTAAATACTTTATTTTAAACATCATTAGTTTAATTTTCAAATTTATCAAAAATAAGATGTAATAAACTTTAAAAAACTAAAGTTAAATTTTTTTCAAATTCTTATATTATTATGTAATTAAAAAATTATACAAAGTTTTATTTTATGAATATTTCTTTTAAATACCACTAAATTTAGTTTTTATTTTATAAATACCATTAAATTGATTTAAGATAAAATTATCATTCAATAATTCAATTAAATTAGAATTGTATTATATTTTAGAAAAATTACATAAATTCTAAACAATAAATATTAAACTCAAAGAATAAATACTCAACACTAACCTTAAATATTAAACCATAATCTCTAAGCAAAAATTCTAAACTCTAACAAATAAATAATAACTCAAACACTAAATATTCAATTCTAACTTTAAATACTAAACTTTAATCCTTAAACCAAAATTCTAAACCCTAAACAATAATATTAAACTCAATCACTAAATACTCAACGTTAAAATTAAAAAAATATGATTTAAGAAAAAAATAGTATTCTTATTCAATTAAATAATTAATATAATTTTTCTAATAAACTATCATTGAAAATATTAGAGAGAATTCTCTCATTTTTAGTTGTGTATGTTTAATTATGTAATCTTTAATTAAAATGAATCTATACTTTACATGAAAACAGCATATTAAAACTTTAAAGAAGAATATATAGGATTTTATATTGTACTAATAATTTTCAAAATCATTGATATTGATTAATTTGATTATTATTTAATCTGGCCAAAATATTAACCAACAAATAATTATTGGATGTTAACATTTTGGCATTGCTCAAATAATAGCATATTGGATACTATAAAAGTTGGTTTTTACATACTGAACATTTTGGCATAGCTGCTCCAATGATAGAATCTTGGATACTAAAAAAGCTGTTTTTACTTGATTATTTGATAATATAGTTACATATATCACATCTCTTTTTTGAAACTACTAAATATTTATAGTGAATTTCTTCACATATTAAGATGGGAAAATGGTCAGTTTAAACATTATCTATCAGTGTAATGAGTGTTGGTTGATACATGAATTAAATTACAATTATAGTTAAATTAAATATAAATTTTAAAATTATACTTAAACTTTAATATTATATCAAAATTATTATTGATATAAACGTACTTAATTAATCGTTAATATGTTTAGTCAGTTTATATGTGGCTTTCGAAAATTACCGATTTCAATACAAATTATAAATTTGATGCGGTTTTTATATACTAAAAGTATCATGTTAAATTTTTTTTAATTCTTGAACGATATTTTTAAAATAAACTTTTAAATTTTCATAAACACAATCCCAAATTTTTTATCGTGTGATTTTTATTTTTGAGTATAATAATTAAATTTAAATCAATGGTGATTCTACTAGTTCACATAGTTAGATTTACCATCACTAATTTCAACAAGATAGTTATGGTAAAAGACAATAAAGTAAAAACAATATGGTTTGATGTTCTACAGTTGTAATATAATATGGGTTGGGTGAAAAAACGTGAGAGTTGGTCAGACTTAAGACATATTTACGCAATTTTCGTAAAAAGAAATAAAATTACAAAAATCACAGAACACATTAATTTAATTTATTTTCCCAAAAAAAAAAAACGCTATTTCTTAAGGCAGTCAGAGTTAGTCTCGTGTGAGGAAGATAAAATTATCAGAATTAGGGTTCTCTTTTCTGGGTTAACTCTTCCATTTCCATTCCAATCTTCAATTCGAGAGATCTCTATTTATTTTATTATTTAATATCTGCTCTTCGTCTCAAGAGGTAGTTTTAAGATTTTCTTCTAGATTCCATCTCCTAGTTAGCTCAATCTCGAGTTTTTTTTTTTGGATTTTTTTGATGTCACAGCTCAAATCAACTCGATATTGTTTCTGCTTATCGCTTGAAACTAATATAACTGCTGTTGCGTGAATTTTATGGATTGTTCTTCTTTGCGATTTTGCAGGTTGAAGTTAAGTGATGAGAATGGTAATGTACTCTAAGATTTGTTAGGCGATAATGCCAGGCATTCCTCTTGTCTCTCGTGAAACCCCTTCGTATGGATCTTACTCCTCTCAAATTGTTTTATAAATGTCTCAGCATTTTTGTAGTTTAGACCATATTTGTTAACAATTGTAATTGATTAATGATTAATGTCTCAGTAGTTGTTCAAGAAGCTCAGAGCAGATGTGCCATGAAGATTCCAGTGTGCATATTTCTGAAGAGGAAGAGATTGCTGCTGAAGAGAGCTTAGCTGCTTATTGCAAGCCTGTTGAACTCTACAATATTCTTCAGCGCCGTGCTATTAGAAATGTATGTTGTTTTGTTGTTTATCTCTTTAACCTTCTTTATATATAAACTATGTATGACATGCATGTGTAGTTTGAGTTTTACTTCATTTGATATGCAGTCCCATCTTAACCATTTCTCTCTCTCTGTCTCTTATGTGTAGCCCTTGTTTCTTCAGCGATGTTTGCATTATATGATTGAGGCAAAACGTAAAAGAAGGTAACTTTTTTTTTTTTTGATTCAGAATCTTCATTAGTTTTGTGTCATTATTACAGAGTATATCATTTCTTACTTGAATGCTTTCTAAGTTTTAGCTTTTACACACTGGGGGATAGTTATCGATATTTTAATGCTGTGCAGAATACAAATGACTGTGTTCCTTTCGGGAACCATAGATGCTGGGCTACAAACTCAAAAACTGTTCCCTCTGTATATTTTGTTAGCAAGACTCGTTTCTCCTAAGCCTGTTGCCGAGGTAGGCGTTTTAACCTCATACAGAATTGGATTGATCTTTATATAATGTCATTTGTAACTTACCTTTTCATTGCTAACATTTTTTTTTGTCTTTGAATTTCTCAAATTACAGTATTCTGCAGTATATAGGTTCAGTCGCGCATGTATCTTAACTGGTGGCATGGGGGTTGATGGAGTGAGTCAAGCCCAAGCCAACTTTCTTCTCCCTGATATGAATAGGCTCGCGTTGGAGGCTAAATCAGGATCACTCACTATCTTGTTTATCAGCTTTGGTGATTAAATTGACTGGTGTACAAAATTATTTGAATCCACTTATATATGTACATTATTCAGTAAAGTGATTAAATTATTTTCTTTTTTGTAGCTGGTGCTCAAAATTCTCAATTTGGCATTGAGTCAGGCAAGATTCATTCAGGTATTTCCTTTTCTTCATTGATACAGCTTTTTTTAAAGTGGTGTTCTTATTTGGGCATACCATTTTCCATGTCATAGTATGGAGAAACCTCAGTCCTACTTATTAACCGAACAAATCAGGGATTCTGTGACCCCAGTTATAAGAGCTCCTGAATGTCTCTTTCTTTGTCAACTCTTATCATCATGAGAATTTTCGATTTTTTCTGACAGGAAATATAGGAGGACATTGCTTATGGAGCAAAATACCTCTTCAATCGCTCTATGCGTCGTGGCAGAAATCTCCAGATATGGACTTGGGACAGAGAGTAGACTCTGTCTCTCTTGTTGAAATGCAGCCTTGCTTCATTAAGGTTAAGACTATTGTCTAGCTCCTCCCTTGTTCTATGACTGTTTGTTCCCTGTAGTGAAATGAAGACTCTGGATTGAACTTCTTTTATGTAATTTGGAAAAGTAAATTGGAAATAATTGCTATTGTGAATTTTTGTTTTGCTGTTAGGTCTAAATCTTATTCATTTTAAATTGAAAATATTACTGGTATAACTTGTTCATCGCTGCAGCTAAAGTCTATGAGGGAGGAAAAGTGTGTCTCTATTCAGGTGCCCAGCAATCCTCTCACCTCGGTAACCTTGCACACTTTGCTATACTTCCAATATGCTGAAAATATTATGTGATCGTATTCTTATCATTTTATACCTCTTATTCAAAGAGCTCGCCGCAACAAGTGCAAGTCACCATATCTGCAGAAGAAGTTGGGGCAACCGAAAAATCTCCTTATAGTTCATTTTCGTATAATGACATCTCTTCCTCTTCATTGTTGCAAATTATCAGGTAATCTTTGGTTTAGCCTACAATCCATTTTCTGCGCTTTAGCTTTCTTGCCTCATCTCATTCTGATTGTTTGTTATTACTCTATAGAGCTGTCTGCTATCTCCCTTAGTCTATAGTTGTTAGTTTTCCTTGAATTATGACTGTACCTCCTCTTGAATGGGAAGTGTACAAGTTGTACAAATTATAATGTCCATCTCTTCATGTTAATTCTAAACGACTACATTCATTGCATAGGTTGAGGACACGAAATGTGGTTTTCAGTTACAGCTACTATAACAACAAATATCATAGGACTGAAGGTAACTTAGTATTATCCCTAACCTGTTTCATACCCATGTATATATATTTATAGGACTTTTCATCTGTTTCCCTTACCTGTTATTTTTATACATCGTCGCTTTGACTTTGCAAATTACATTGTGGATTCTGTTTGCTATGTGTCTTGCAGTAACTGAAGACTTTTCTTGTCCATTCTGCTTAGTAAAATGTGCCAGTTTCAAGGTGGACATTCATTTCCATTCTCATTCATACCTATTAGTCAAAGATACAGCTATAGTGACAAGTTTTTATAGTGATGCAATCTTTCGTTTGTTCCCAATCATGTTGTAGGGCCTGAGATATCACTTGCCATCAACCCATGATCTCTTCAATTTCGAGTTTTGGGTTCGTAACTTCAAAACTCAGTTACCTGTTTGCTCAATGTATATATATATAATATATATTTATTTATGCCACTAATCTGCTCCATTTGGTTTTTAGTTAACTGAACAATATCAGGCTGTACATGTCTCTCTCAAGACTGAGACAATGATGTCCGAGGTTAGAGAGCATCTTGTTTGTTTGATATATGTTCATTAGTTTCACTGCTGTAGATATTTTAGGCCATCAAATCTGGACTGTAGAATAAAGTCCTCAATTATATAGGAGCGTCAAACCTATTTGAAGTAGTTGGTTCTAAAATATATACGTCTGTAGTTTTTCCGATTTGATGATTACTTCTAACACAGTTTTTTAATTGCAATTCTTCATTTTAAAACCTGCTCAGATTAAAGAGGACGATGTCGACCCAAAGCAGCAAACATTCTATTTTTCGTAAGTTTTCTGGCCTATTCTTCTCTTACTGTAGCATTTGACAGTCAGTCTGCCACTGACCATAAAAAATCTACAATATGTGACAGTTCAAAGAAATTCAGACGTAGGAGGCAAAAGAATCAGGTTCGGAGCTCAAAGCAAGGGCCTCATCTTGAACTAGGTTGCGAGGTGCTAGATAAGACTGATGGTATGTGTTTGAATGAAATGAATAGTTACTTGGATTTGTAGTATTGACTTATTTTGCTATGAGAGCCTGTCTTAGTTTTATAGTCCCACTGTTTCAATATATAAGATGTTTTGGGTATTTACTTTTGTTTCAATTTATTTGATTTTCTCACATTTCTATTCAAAACTGTTTATATATTTAAATTTTACTACTATTTGTATTTTGTTGTTTTTTTTAATCATTTGGTTGAATCTTATTTAATATCTTGTTTTTGTGTAGAAACATTAAAAGTAAATAATCTATATATTTTCTAAACTCCTGCTCTTTTTATCGAAAACATCATATATACCATTACTAGTGATTTATTTCCTTATATGCATTCGACAACATTGGATCATTTGGCACAACATTTTTCTTATTTTCATATGCAGATGTTCATTCTATTAGAAGTGAGAAGAGCCGAATACCACCTGGAAAGCATTATGAAAGAATTGGGGGTGCTGAGTCTAGTCATAGAGTTCCTCTTGGCAGGAGTCCTGCAGATGTGCAATCATGCGGTGATCCAGATTCTGTGCAGGCAATAGCTGGAAGTACAATGTTACAGTTTGCGAAAACGAGGAAGTTGTCTATAGAACGGTCAGACTTGAGGAAGTATGTTTAGTCTCTTCATTAATTTTCATTTAACTACATAGGTTCATGCTTTGGAATGTTTGTCTTAGTTTTAATACAATGAGTTTGCTAATCTCAAATTATGTTAAATGAATTTTTCAAATTGTTTTCTCTACCAGCCGTAGCCTCCTTCAGAAGAGACAGTTCTTCCATTCTCATCGAGCTCAGGTGATCTATTTTTTTAGCTCTCTTGCTTAAGATTGCAATTGGTTTTGACTTTACTATGTGTATTATCACAGCCCATGGCTCTAGAACAAGTACTTTCTGACCGAGATAGTGAAGATGAAGTTGATGATGATGTGGCCGATTTTGAAGATAGAAGGGTAAGTTTTAGAATTTAGCATTTTCACCTCTTAAGGTTACTTTTAGGTAGTGTGCTTTGTGTGAAAGGGAAAGGAACAGTATAGGCAGATCAATGTGCTTATATAACATTGGTTAAAGGACAAAGTGTTTATGTTTGTTCTCGGTTCCTTTTCTAACATAGTGGATCTGGTTCTCCATTAGTTTGCCTTGAATAATTTTTCTCTTTTTCACTATTTGAAACTCTTCTTTATCTCAGATGCTCGATGATTTCGTTGATGTAACTAAGGATGAGAAGCAGATGATGCACATGTGGAACTCTTTTGTGAGGAAGCAACGGTATGTCTTATCTCTTTTCAGTACATATGATAAATTCCTCTGGTAAAAAAAGCAAAGTGAAGAAATAGAAAACATCTACTAGTCTATATTCTCTAACTCAATGAGAAACATCTTTGATCCTTGGCAGAGTATTAGCAGATGGTCACATTCCATGGGCCTGTGAGACCTTCTCAAAATTACATGGTCCCATCATGGTTCAAACACCGAACTTGATTTGGTAAATTAAACTCTGATTTCTCCATTGTTTTGTTTAAGTGTTTCAAAGAATAAAGTGGTTGATTTTTTTGTTATGATGTAGGTGCTGGAGAGTGTTTATGGTGAAACTATGGAACCATGGCCTTCTTGATGCACGGACCATGAATAACTGTAATATGATTCTCGAACAGCTCCAAAGTGAAAACCCAAGAAACCATTAAATCAAGTAGGAAAAAAAAGAAAGAAAGGAGAAAAAGCATATGAACTGAGAATTGTTTTGTTTAAATGTGTACATTGGCTCCTTATCTATGACATTTGTTATTCTGAGAAAGGCTTATACATGTTTCCTTTTTTCATTTAGGATTATTATTCAAGTATGTTGGCATATCTTGGAAAATACTAATATAGTAATATGGATAAAGGTAACTTTTAACATTTATCTATTAGACAATTGTTGATCTCAAGGATGGTCAACATCGACACAGTTTTAGTGTTAAACTAATGTTTGGTGATTTGAGACTAGAACACACAATGCACCACCAACCAACCACTATTTTCTATTTATAAGTATATAATATTCGATATATATATAGAGACACTCTTTGTCAAAAAGATATCTAAAGTGACTTAATATTCGATGAGACATTTATTATCATAAACAAAACAAATTTGAAAGTTGCAAAGAAACACAACTACTCAAACTCTTACATGTGCGAAGTGAGAGAGCAGAGGCTATTCATCTTCCCATGAAACGATGCCACTTCTCCGACAGCATCCTTGGTACATATCCTCCTCACCGTCGCCCTTCTAGAAGAGTTGCATTGAACTATTAGAATATAAATTATATTTAAACAAAATATATAAAATTAAACATTTGTTAAAAAAAATAAAGTTGAAACTATGATTCTTTAGAGAATATAATAATTTACAACTTTTAGTAACGCATTATTTTTTAGACTATTTTCAAGATGGTACATTACTTTGAAGAAAAAAATGAGATTATTAGTATTATTGCATCATATTTGAAGAATAAAGTGAGGGTAACCATTAGAGATGCTCTTCTTTTTCAAGTACTTCAAAATGTATATATTTGGATGATCAAAATCTATCTTTATACTTTTTGATTATATTATACTTTAGACTCTAAAAAGACATAAACATTTCAATATGAACAACATAAAGACCATATTTATTTGTATACATGTCTACACCATATATGAAAGCAAATTAATTATAAAAAGATCTAACTCGCAAGCTAGCTCATGCACGACTCATGAGAACTCACAACTTAATTAATCTTTTAACATAATAAAAATATAGCTCAAAAAAAAAAAAAAATCTTAGTTAATCTAAGCTAACTCATGAACTAATGGTTTATTTTGACACTTGCAATAACAACAATACCAAAAAGATATTATTATTTGTTCCATTTATATATTTAACGTAAAAAATAATTCTTTTGTAACTAACTAATTTTTGACGATAATCTAAAATTTAAAATTATGTTATCCTTATTCTAAGAAAATACAATTTGTTTGTTATTATTAGCTTATTACAAACAAAAAGATTAATCATAATTATATTTAACTATCCAATCTTTAACGATAATTTTTTTCTTCTAAATAGTAACTAACTAAAACGATGCCGTTTGCTTAGGCTTTGAATCAAAGATAGAGTTAATTAATTTAAATCGCACCCCATAATTGTCTCTGGTCCTTTAATTTATTCACTAAAAATAGAAATAACAATTATACCCAAAAAATTAAGAGAAAACAAAATAAAGAAAAGAAAAGAGAAGAGAAAGAAGAAGAAACAGAGAAACAATGGAGATTTCTCCTTACTGTCTGCTTTCTCTTCTTCCCATTTTACTCCTCTCTTGTTTCTCCCTTTCATGTAAATTCTTCTTCCATTGATTTTTAATAATTTATAAATATTTTTTTTAATATTTCATTATTTTAAAATTTCTTTAAATTTAAACATGCAGATGCAGAATTTGATCCTCATGCAGCCACAAGCCGATCTCTTCTTCAAGCAAAAACAAGTAAACAAATAATTTAATACATATTAAGACACATTCATTAACATATATTAAGACACATATGTTTCTTCTTATGTTTTTTAGCATGCAAAGAAGATTTTGCAAGCAAGAACTACACAATCATAACAAGTAAATGTAAAGGACCAAACTATCCAGCTAAAGTGTGTTGTTCAGCCTTCAAAGAATTTGCTTGTCCTTTCTCAGAAATTTTAAACGATGAAAAAAGTGATTGTGCTTCAACAATGTTTAGTTACATCAATCTTTATGGTCGTTATCCTCCTGGTATTTTTGCTAACATGTGTAAAGAAGGTAAAGAAGGTCTTGATTGTACCAATGTTACTCAATCTGCATCTTCTACTTCTGATTCTTCTATCCCTCGAGCCTCTGCAACTACATCTGTTGTGATTCTTCTTTCTACTTTTCTTGTTATTTGTTTTTTGGTTTTGTTGTCGTGAAATGTTAATAATATATATGTTATAATGTGTTTTATTGGTAAAGAAGATGTTTTATGTGCATTTTGGTGTTTATGTATTTAATTACTTTTAAGGTAAAACATAATCTAAGTTTAAAAAGAGTAATGATTTATTGCTTATTCTTTTTTTGGTTTATTATACTAATGACTTGATTAGTCGACGAGGTTCATTTATTTTTTCACTGTGAATAAGTGTGTGTTAATTAACTAGCATGATCAGTTTAGATATGTTTCTTATTAGATCTCCATCTTTAATATTTGAAGTTTAAACTATTGGAGATATGAGTTATTCCAATNAAAAAAAAAAAAAAAACGTTAGCTTAAGTGGAAACCTATTGGTTAAGGGTTTAAAATCTTTAAAGGTTTAAAATGTTCTACTGATGTGCTCACCAGTTCTAAGAATACGGTTCATTGATCAAAGCCTTTAAGGCTCAATTGAGGAGGAAGAGAAGATATGAGCTGGAGCTTCTAGAAAGGAATGAGTGGGAAATGGAGTCACAGTGAAGGTGTGAATGCTGAGCTAGCCTCACTGCTTCAACAAGAGAAGATTTGAGAAGGCATGCTCATGTGAGAAGGATCAATATAAACAAGGAAGAGGAGATGCTCATAAGGGGTATCCATGGGATCATGAGTGGTCAGGGGATTGATTCTAAGATTTCATTTTCAGCTTTGTAATTAGTACTTGCACTTTGTGAAATAAATAAAGGATCATGGAGTCTTCTATTGTTGATGTATATGGTATTGTTTCATTGATTGCAGAAGAAAAATGAGAATATAAGATAGGAGATTACAGAGATAAGGAAATAGAACCTTTATCATCTACAGTAGGTCTAGGATTCAAACTCCAGAAATTGTTCTCTCATACCTAATTATTCTGTAACAATAATGATGTAATAGATAGAACAATAAAAAGTTGGCTTACTTGAGTTTAATGTAATACAAGATGATCCACAAACACATTAAAACAAGTACTATTTACTCTGTATCTTCTTATTTTCAACCAGACAAGTTAATGAAACAGAGCATTTCAGTCATTATTAGTACATTTAATTGATTAACAAGTGGAGGCAATCTAACTTTTAAAACACTTTTGAGATTCCTCTACTATGTAGTCTATAATGTTTTGTACTTAGATTGTCAAATAAAGCTCCTTTAGTCTTCACAATCTTCATGGAATATAATACATAGGATTAGCAAGTTTGAAAGATCGTTGAGACATTGATGTACCCAACAAATCACTCCATTGATCACCTGAATTGCCTCTAATTCTATATCCTTCTTTCACCATCTCATCTCTCTTCTCTGATTTGTATAGTGTTGCCATTTTGTGTTGTTCTTCTGGGGATCTGTACATTACATACAAAGGCCAAAGAAACAAGGATTAACAAAAAGATCACAATGCCAATGAATAACCACAAAACTCTTGAGCTAGCTTTTGTAATATGTTCTACACAAAGGTCTATATGGGTTAGGTTTGGACCCAACTCATATAAAAGTTTTTATCATCATCATCGTCTAGAAGCATCAACCATTTGCATAAAGAACAAACACATCGATGACCTCAATACATATATACATACCTGAGAATAAGCTTGTCCCATTTCTGGAAACCAGCATTGATCAAGTTTTCAACAGTGACAAGCCTATGACTCTCTTTTCTTCCAGTAAGCAAGAAAACTTTGTAACCTAACTCCATAACTCTTTGGTAAAGCTTCAAGCTTGGTGATATAACTGGTGCTACTCCTCTCTCTACCCATTTATCAAACTCTGAATGATCAAATAGCTCCAACCTACAAAATTCCCCCAAAAAAAACAAAATTAAGCAATTTCTATAATCAAATTGTGATAAAAAAAAAAAGAGAAATAAAAATGTACCCAAAACCATGATCAATATAATAAGGAAGATTCGATAAGAGAGTCTCATCAATATCAAAAATCCAAATATCTTTGCCATCTCCGGTGAATTCAACACTATTAGCAAAGATTAAAGCCTCTTCAGAGACTCTTTCTAGATCTGTGATGTAACCTTTACCCATCACATAGCTCTTAACATAATCAGCACATTCCACCGGAATTGTTTGCCACGGCGAGAGATTATTAGTCTCCACCGCGAATCTCCAGCTAGTACAATAAAGATTAATCTCTTCATCGGAAGATTTCATCTCAGAAGGATACTCAATAATCAACGGTCTCGGCAACGTATACGAATTGGGGATTTCTTCAGCGATCGCGGACGAAATTAAGGAAATTGCAAGGAGAATCAAAGAAATCTTCATCGGATATTTCGAATCAATGCGGAATCGAATCAAATTATAAAACTAAAATCAGAAGAAAGAAACCGAAATTTAGGTTTTCTGAGAAAATAAAAAAGTTAGGGTTTATATTTGTGAGATGAAAGGAATAAAGAATAATTCGTAAAATCGAAAGAATAAAATTGGAATATATTAGGATAGAAGAAAGCTCGTTGAAGTGAATGAAATAGGGAAGGTACTGTTTCGTTTTTAAAGGAAAATAGACAGGAGTAGCCAGTTACGTGTAGGAAAAGAAACCTATTATAATATAATTTTAATTTGTTATGTATTATTTATTTAAACAAATTATATTTTTTCCAACATAAAAGGATTTATCCGGATCTAAAGTATTATTCAATTGGGTATATCCGAATAAGAATATTCCCTATAGGGACCTCTGTCCCAGTTCTTTGTTTCGCTTAATTGATTTGGTTATAAGTGAATATCCTAAACAGTAATGTAATTTATTTTAATTTAAAAAATTTTGAAAATCTAAAAATTCAAAAATTTTGTGTATATTATTTATAAATTATTTACTTTTATTAGTTTAAAATTTAATTTCGTACCCATAATTTTTATATATATCAAAATAAATTTTAAAAACTATCATAAATAGCAGACTAAAAATATTCAGAAAAATATAAAACAACAATAAGGTAAGTAAACTCAACTTATGTTCTTTTGATCTCTAGTTTTGATGTCTAGTAATCTTTAATACGCAGAAAACAGATCTAAAAAAACATAATCATTTTATTATATTTTTTATAAAAACTAATTTGTGGTATAATATGTAAAATTATAATTAAATATTAAATATATATATATATATATTTTTTCAAAACAGATAATGAGTTTTTTCAAAGATAATATTAGTGATTTTTTCCTACAGATTCTATATTTTGCTATTTATTTTGCTCTGAAATTTTACATATATCAGCATTCTCCTATTGAATCAAAACTGAGTATATAAAATTTAACTAATATTTTGCCAAGATCTATGATTAAATTGATTTAGTATATAATTTACAAAACCATAGGTGATTTGAGTTTTATTAATATTAAATTGATTTTCATGATCGATGTTGGTCTAGAGATTTGTATATTGTGTTCATTATTTCAAAAATTCTAGGTATTTAAATGATAATGTGGTATGTGATGAATTGTAAAAGAAAAACAAAAAACTTGTGATCCTAAGTTTGTTATAAATCATATAAAGAAAGCTATTCAATGAAAACAAAATCTGATTATTGAATTCAAATACTGATTTTGAATATAATTAACAAATATCCACAAAATATTTAAGAAAATTTATAAGCTTCAATACTAATAATATTCGTTTACTAATTAATAATAAAGTAAACTTGCAAGCTACGCATACGCATGAATACAGAGTTTCTCATGATACTGATTATGAAAATACTATGAATTATCCGAACAGTAACGTGTTTATAATTAGGCTAATTAATTATTGTAAATCCGTGTTATGATCAAAACGTGTCTTGCCTACCGCGTAAATTTGCCCATATGAGATAAGTATATATAGTGTTTATATAAAAACATATGTTTCGTTGACTAAAATAGTTTTAGTTTATGTTTATTTGATATGTTTACTTGTCCGACAAGATAAACAATTTTTGACTCATTCAATCATTTGTTTAAAATATGAAAATGCTACTCGACCAAAGAAGTTAATCGGGTGGTAAAATAAATATATTCATATCGAATTGGGTAAAAAATGGTATGCAATTCTATACATTTCAATCCAAATGCCAATAAAAGAGAGAATAAAAACACATTCATCGCCCAAAAAAAGCAACAGAAAATAAAAAACAATGCAAGAAAAAGGCTGCGAGAACATCTCGCCGTTTCTCAGTCTTCAAGAAAAACGTTATACAGTTTCAAAGAGAAGCACAAAAACGGAGCGCGTTTTTTTCACGTTATTGATTTCTTTTATTTCTCCATTCGACAATGGCTGCATAAAGAGTATGATTAGGCAAAAGGTTCATGTTTCGTAACAGAGAATTAGTCACTGGTGACGTCTTGTGGTCCTCCATCCATTCCACTATGGCTCGTCGGTCATAAGTATATCCATCAGCCGCAATACATGGTTCTTTCATAACATCCTACAACAACATAACAACTTTGTTTTATCAAACCTAACTTCTATTGCAAGTAAACAGAACAAGTTATTACCTTAAGTAATGGGCAAATGAAATGACTTGGAGGTTGGCTCGACCCAGAGGAAAGCGAGATTCTTGCTTTATCAGCTACTTTCTTCAAACTCTCCAATATTGGAAGAATCTGATCTTCAAGATCAGGCCTCTTTTTAGCACGGAGCTCTGTACAATAGAGTGCTAAAGCAGCTAATTCTCGAGTTTCTTTGATTGGCCAGTTCCCTGCTTTTTCATCAAGAATCTGTATCAACTCACTGTCATCATTGTTCTCCATAGCTATCTCTACGGTATATGTTAGTGCCATAGCCGGTTGACCGGTAAGAAGTTGTAGAATGATCATTCCAAAAGCATAGACATCTGATTTCGGAGATATCATTCCGGTTCTTTGATATTCAGGATCGATATAGCATAAGGTTCCCACAGGACTTGTTTGTTTATACATTGTGAATTTAGTTGATAACTGATCAACTTGGATCATTGTAGAGAGGCCAACATCTCCTAATTTGCTGACAAAGTTGTGATCAAGTAAGATATTTGCAGGTTTAAGATCGCGATGAATGATTGGTGTAGGTTTTGATTTGTGGAGGAAGACTAGTGCTGATGCTACTTCCCAAATGATTCTGAACCGGACGAACCATGGGATTGGTTGACTATTGTTGACTTGGAATAGCCTATCTTCTAAGCTACCATTCTCCATGTACTCATAGACTAGAGCGCCGCGATCGGGGCATGCTCCTAGAAGGAGAACTAAGTGAGGATGCCTGATCTTGCTCAAGATTTCGAGCTAACGGAGAACGAAAATGTCAGAAATTTATGAGAAAACTATCAAACAAGAGAAATGTTTTGGTGAAGTACCTCTTGATCAAATTGCTTTGAAAGACTGTTTTCAGTAGAATGCAAAACTTTGACAGCAGCCATTGTATGATGAAGTTTACATTTGTAAACAGCTCCATAAGCTCCCATTCCAATCTTTAGTTCTTCAGAGAAAGATGAAGTTGCGGTTACTATTTCATCCCAAGTGAACTCTTGGTATTGTAGCTTAGGAGTCACATGAGAACTTTCTTGAAGCTTCTTTTTCTCTTTAGCTTCACGCGTTACTTTCATCTCGGCTTCTCTTCTTTGTGCAGCTTCTTTATCTTCTCTTCTCTTCTTCTCAAAATTTTGTGAAGTCTTTGTTTCATTCTCCTTTAATGTGACCCCTTCAAGCTTAAGCTCATTTAGCTGAAACCATTAAAAGTGAAATAGTTTCAACAACCATTAATCATATACAAGCTAAGAAGCTTCAACATATACAAGTTATTCAAATGAACCTTGCGAGATGCATCCAAGGTTTCTACATGAGCCACTGCATACATTTCTTGAGCTTGTTTAAGTTCAGCTCTCAACTTTGTAATTTCTTTGAGAGTGTCCTGACTGTCTTTGAAATAATCTTCACCTTGAGTAACATTTTGATATTCACGGTTACTATACATAGAACTCATAGCATCTTTTCTCTCATCAAAATCTCTAAACCAAGAAACCGAATGCGATGTTTCATGAATACTTCTCTTGCTTACTTCCTCTACAACATCTGAAGATATCTTTCTAGTTTCATCTGACTCAGAAGAACTAGTTTCTGTCTGAACAAAAACACCTCTTACTATAGTAGGGAGTTGTTGTAGTCTCTTATTAGATAGAGAATGAGTATTGGTTTTGATTACATCTAAAGAAAACCAAATAAGTATTAGACACAAGTAATCACATTATGTTTCTTGGTTAAAGATTGATGACAAAACTCCAAACCTGAGTTAGGTTCTGAACCAGAAGAACAGCTTGAAGATTCAGTTCTTTCACTATTAGATTCTCTTATAGTTTCATTCATCTCTGAGTCTGATGATACTCTATCTTTAGGAAGAATATAAACTCCTTTTGAGACAACATATACTGTGCATGAGTTTGATACATAAGCTGAGATCTGAGCAGTAATATCTTTATTCCTGGAATTGTTTCATATTCATTAAGAAAACAAAACAATATGGAATCATATAATATAAACTTCAAATGAGTATGTTTTGAGTTATACCTAGATAATGGACCATGAGATGACCGTCCAATGACAAGATTGG
The DNA here is from genome assembly GCA_000411055.1 of Leavenworthia alabamica. NCBI lineage: Eukaryota > Viridiplantae > Streptophyta > Magnoliopsida > Brassicales > Brassicaceae > Leavenworthia > Leavenworthia alabamica. Next base: position 63,102 of record KE158484.1, on the reverse strand, counting down.
TAATCAAGTTCTGATTAACTTCTCTAGTTATAGCTAACGCAACACTATTTGATTCAAGAACTATAAGTTCCACTGCAACCTTTGTTAAGAAGAGTTTCATAGATCTTTTAGCTATAAAATAACATATCTCTTAATAAAAGAAGACCAAAAGAACAAAACCTTTTTGCGATCACACATTTTCTTGAAAGGTTTAAGAAGAGTTTCTTTAGTCTCTTGTATCATTTGTTGTCTATAAGTAACTGTTACATCCTCTGGTGCCTCAGTGATAGAAACCATGGTACCAGCTTAAGAAAAGAGTAAGAGACTCTTAAGTAGTCATATGAATAGTGTGAGTGAAGAGAAGAAAGCTATAAAACTTACATGGTGTTGGTATAGTAGTAATTTTTGGATGTACGTGAATTAGTTTGAAAACAACATTTTGGTCACAACCAAACTTTTTAAGAGCCCATTTAAGTACATTATTGCTTTTATGGCTCCCACTAATAGCTATGGCAATGGTCAACGATTGAGAAGAGGATGCAGCGGATGCAACGGATGCAAAGGATGCGGATGCAATATCAGATTCTGGAGGAGGCTGGTCAAGAACCGGCTTGGTTTTCATAAATGTTTTCTTGAAGTAATAGTCCATTTAGCTTTCCTTCAAAAGTCATTTTAAAGATTAGTCAATATAAAGCTTTTTTGACAAGATCTTGATTTCAAATAATCGATCAAGAAATGGTTCTCAAATCCAAATCAAGACATCACAAAAAAGTCAATTTAGACATAGACAGATTAAGACAATGCAAAGGGAGAAGAGATTTTGTAACTTTATTTATTTTTCAGAAAATGAATTTAATGACATGAGTAGATGATCAATGTTTTTCAACTTTATCATAACAAAAGCTTAGAAACAAGAAACTCATCAAGAAGCAAATATGATCACAATCTTGTCATCAATCTCTAATAAACAAAAGATCATCATTTGACTTACCTGATAAATAAAAGATGTATTAAGATGTAAAGAATCTCAAACCCAAAGAGAGAAGTTGTGGAAGAAACTGAAAGAGTAGCTAAAGACCCACGTTCGTTCGTGCTCTTCATTTTAGAGACAATCAATAAAGAGATAACTATAATATAAATTAAGATAAACTTGGTCATGCATGACTCATGTCATGATCATTGTTAAAGATTCACTCTTGTTATTTACTATTCACTCTGTTTTTAAAAATATATTTAAATATAAATAAGTGTCTGCCATAAATACATTAGCAAATTTAAAATATCATAAATATTTAAAAAAATTTGGAACAAAAATTTAAGAATTATATTACTGTAGATCTTCGAGAGTTAGAAAAGAAATATTTTGAAACACCAAAAAATAAACGCATTCACTCAAGGTTAATACATCGATCTGTTAAAAAACAAATTACATAAACACTTATATCATATGTAATAGGTGCCAAAGGAAAAAAAACGCTACGCAGTTTCACAGAGAGGCACAAAAACGGAGGGCGCTTTCATTGCCTTACTGATTTTTACTTCTCCATTCGGCAATGGCTGCAGAGAGACTGTGATTTGGCAAAAGGTTCATGTTTTCTAACAGA
>KE158484.1:10953-60197 GCA_000411055.1 Leavenworthia alabamica | reverse complement strand
TCCAATATGGCTCGCCGGTCATATGTGTACCCATCAGCCGCCATACATGGCTCTTCCATCACCTCCTACAACAACATAACAACATGTTAACCTAACTTCTCTTACAAGTAAATAGATAACGTAATGAACAAGTTATTACCTTTCGTAATGGGCAGATGAAATGACTTGGAGTTTGACTCGGCGCAGTTGAAAACGAGGTTCTTGCTTTATCAGCTACTTTCTTCAAACCCTCCAATATTGGAATGATCTCACCTTTCAAATCAGGTCTATTCTTAGCACGGATCTCTGTACAAGAAAGAGCCAAAGCAGCGATTTGCCGAGTTTCTTCGATTGGCCAATTACCCGCATTTCGATCAAGAATCTGCATTAACTCACTGTCATCATTGTTCTCCATAGCTATCTCTACTGTATATGTTAATGCCATAGCCGGTTGAGCAGTAAGAAGCTGTAGAATGATCATTCCAAAAGCATATACATCTGATTTCGGAGATATCATTCCGGTTCTTTGATATTCAGGATCGATATAGCATAACGTTCCCACAGGGCTTGTTTGCTTATACATTGTGAATTTTGTTGATAACTGATCTACCTGGATCATTGTAGAGAGACCCACATCTCCTACTTTGCTGACAAAGTTATGATCAAGTAAGATATTGGCAGGTTTAAGATCGCGATGAATGATTGGTGTAGGTTTTGATTTGTGAAGGAAGACTAATGCTGATGCCACTTCCCAAGCGATTCTAAACCGCACGAACCATGGGATTGCCTGACTATTGTTAACTTGGAGTAGTCTATCATCTAGGCTACCATTTTCCATGTACTCATAGACTAAAGCGCCGCGATCAGGGCATGCTCCTAGTAGGAGAACCAAGTGAGGATGTCTGATCTTGCTCAAGATCTCGAGCTACCAGAGAATCAAAATGTTATAAACTTATGAGAAAACTATCAAACAAGAAATAAAAAACTGTAGGTTAAGTTTACCTCTTGATCAAATTGTTTTGATAAAGCACTTTCAGCAGAATGCAAAACTTTAACAGCTGCGATTGTATGATGAAGATTGCATTTATAAACAGCTCCATAAGCTCCCATTCCAATCTTTAAATCTTCAGAGAATGATGAAGTTGCAGTTACTATTTCATCCCAAGTGAACTCTTGGTATTGTAGCTTAGGAGCTACATGAGAACTTTCTTCAAGCTTATCCTTCTCTTTAGCTTTCATCTCAACTTCACTCTCTTCTTTCCCATTTTGCTTAAACTTTGGTGTTACATTTTCAAACTTAACCTCATTTACCTGAAACCATACATGAAATGGTTAGATTCATAATAGATGAACCATTAATATATAAAAAAGCTTCAATAAATAAACCTTGTGAGAAGCATCCAAGGTTTCTACATGAGCCACTGCATACATTTCTTGAGCTTGTCTAAGTTCAGCTCTCAACTTTGTAATCTCTTTGAGAGTTTCCTAAAAACACAACTCTCATTTGAAAACTTGTTTCGAATTTACAACAAGTATTTGTAGTTCGAAACATAAAGTACCTGGCTGTCTGAGAAATAATCTTCACCTTGACTAACATTTCTGTAGTCACGGTTACTAGACACAGAACTCATAGTTTCATCTTTATTCTCATCGAAATCTCTAAAACGTGTATTCCAAGAAACAGTACGAGAAGTTACAGGACTGCTTCTCTTGCTTAAATCACCAGCAACATCTGAAGACATTCTTCTTGTATCATCTGAGTCAACAGAACTATTCTCCAAACGACTAGTAACACCTCTTACTCCTATAAGTAGTTGTTGTAAACTCTTATTGGATAGAGAATGAGTGCTGCTTTTGAGTGTAGTTGAATTTGACATTGCCTCTAAAAAAACAATATTCATATTAAACCTAATCATACATACATCAATTTATAGTATATATATATCAGATTGTATTGTCATAAATAACTAAAAATATGACAATACAATTTATAGATTTTATTAATCATATTATGGGATTCTAATTAATATTGTCATAAATAATATACTTACTGCATGTTTTTCAATGTAATTTATATTTTTAATGCTAAAAACCTCTACTAAAACTTTTCAAAAACACCATTGGAAATGCTCTAATATACTATATAATGACCTTAGTGTTCAAAAAATCATATTAAATATTTAATCATCCGTAAAAGTAAAATATATAAAAAAATACTCCTAAAAATATAAAACTATATAAAATTATATTCATTGGATCAATTTTTAAATTTTAATATAAAAAATTTTAAATAAAATATTATATTATTATTACAATCTCATCAAGATATTATATCAAAAATATAGTATATAACTATATATAGTATATGTATCACAAAAATTAAATTTAAGTAAAATTATTATATATATTAAATTAAAACAAAACTATTATATGATTACAATTTTATCAATAATATTATATCAAAATATTATATCATTGTCAAAAATAAAAATAAAAATATTATAAATTTAAAAATATAATTTTACATGTGTCACAATCTCATCGATCAACTGATATATATCGTAATCTCTTTAATCATAACTTTAACACATTTCGAATTTCCACGAGAATAACCAAACTTTATATAATAAGATATAAATATATATATAACATATATAAAAAATCATTTGAGGCCTCCAAAATCTCAGAACCGGCATAAAGTTTCTAGTTAAAGATTAATAAAAACTACAAACCTGAGTTAGGTTCAGAACCAGAAGAACAGCTTGAAGTTTCAGTTCTTTCACTACCAGATTCTCTTATAGTTTCACTCCACTCAGAGTCTGAAGATACTTTATCTTTTGCAAGAAGAGTAAAGGATCCTTTTGTAACAACATAAACTGTGCATAAGTTTGATACATAAGCTGATATCTGAGCTGTAATATCATGATTCCTGGATTGTTTTATATCCATTGAAAAAACTCTATCCAATCAGATAAATAAAACCCGAAAAATTATTATATGTTTTCAACTCTTAAACCATACCTAGACAATGGACCTTGAGATGACCGTCCAATGACAAGACTAGTGATCATATTCTGATTAACCTCTCTGGTTAATGCTACTGCAACATTATTTGATTCGAGCACTATAAGTTCCACTGCAACCTTTGTTAACAAAGATTAAAAAAACATAGTTTTAATGATCTGTATCTATAAGATATTTGATAAGATGAGACCAAGAAAAGACCAAAAGAAATAAACCTTTTTGCGATCACACATTTTCTTGAAAGGTTTAAGAAGAGTATCTTTAGTCTCTTGTATCACTTTTTGTCTGTAAGTAGCAGCAATATCTTCTGGTGCTTCGGTGATAGCGACTATGTTTCCAGCTTAAGAAAGAAACAGAAACTAGTATTAGACTCAGAGCCTCAGAGGCGTGACTATGTGGAGCTAAGAACACATTTGCATTTGGCTTCATAATATTAACCAAATAAGAACTCTATATTTGAAAATATGTATTTTAATTTTTTTTTCTTGGGATTTAAATTATATTTTTTATAATAAAAATAGAATTTAAATTATCTTTATTATTTACAAAGAAATATTTTAAATTTTAGTAATTTATAGACTAAATATAATATTAATTAGAAATTATATTTTTATAGTGTTAATTATTTATATTATTTTACAAAGAAATATTTTAATTCTAATACTTTATAGATTAAACATAATATTAACAAAAATTAAATTATAATTTCTATAGCTTAAGAAAATATTACAAACAAAATTTATATAAATTAATAATAATGTTAATCATTTCTAATATATTATACAATAATATATTAAGTATTAGTTACAACACATATTTTCATTGTGAAAATATATAAATAGATCTGAGTGGTTCATATATAAAAAATGTCTCAAGAATGAGAAGAAATGTTTAGAACTTACAAGGTGTAGGTAGTGTTGTAATCTTTGGATGGATATGAATCAATTTGAATATGACATTTTTTTCAGAACCAAACTTTTTAAGAGCCCATTTTATTACATCATTGCTTTTATTGCTTCCACTTATAGCTATGGCAATGGTCACTGGATGAGAAGGAGATGCAAGTTCAGAGCCATCTCTCTTAAGAGGCTGCTTAACCACAGGCTTATTCTCCAGAAATGATTTCTTGAAATAAGAGTCCATTTTATATTTTCCTTCAATCAAATAAAACAAGTCATTCACAATCACAATATAGATAAGTTGATATCACATTGCTGAATAAAAATGTTAGCTTCTTGACAAGATCTTGATTTCATATAGAGAGTGCATTGATCAAGAAATCTAGACATTACAATGAACACATTTCAACATGTTAGTTTAGACCTAGACAGCTAGACAAGTCTATCCAGTTTTAAGAACAAGAATATACATTTTCAACTTAACAAGAAACAGATCAGACCAAACATGATCACAATGTAACAATCTTTAATAAACAAGAAAGAACAAAGAGCATAACATTTGACAAACCTGATAAATAAAAGATGTAAGAGAGTCTCAAACCATTGATGGAAGAAACACAAAGAGCAACCAAAGAGCCACGTTCATGTTTCTCATTTTATAGACAAATTATAATTGGTGTTGGAATAAACATAGAATCTTATGAAGTTTCTAATATTTATAGTACTGTAAAATAAATAAATTAAGGTAACTTGGTCATGCATAATTCATAATTATCGTTAAGATTCACTCTTGTTATTTTTACTAGTCTCTTGCTCACGCAAGAATATTCCTTCATTATTGTTTTATTTTTCTTTTATTGGTTCTTTAATAATTTAATCATGTCAACTAAAAAATTTGTGTTTATATTTATGAACTAGGCACTCGTTTGGAAACTATTATTAATTTTTTTTTTCTGAGCACAGCTGGAGATACGTTTTTAAAAATGAACTATATGTTTCTCTTACTTAAAAATATAGTAAAACCTATATCAATTAATATTTATATATTAATAAATATTTCAGATAATATAATTTGTTAATCTCTAGTCAGACAATGTAACTAGACGAAATCATAATTTTTTAAATCTCTATATAAATATATAGTTCATTAATAACATAAACTAATATTCATACAAACAAATATACATATATATATATATATATACAAATAATCTACTTTTCGTAATTTTTAAATGAATTTCTGTTACAACTCATCACTAAACTTTCTTATATAAGAAAATATTATGTTGTGTTTTTAAAATATCTTATTCTTGTATCATTTATAAGTTTGTCATAAAATAGCTAAAATTTTCTATAAGTTTTAAAATTTAGAATATTCATAAATTTTATTTCAGTAGTCCTGTCCAAATACAACCATTGGGATCACTAATCATGAATTTGATTTTATGTACTACAATTGTATAAGTGAATTCACCTATAGGCTTTGTTATTTATTTTCAAAATCATTTATTTTATTCTAAGTATTAAACTTTCAAGTCCAAACTACAAAAAAAAATATAATATCTAAAGCATTCATTTTATTTTAATCAAACTGTTTTAATTCATATTTAAATCAAATAAAAATAAAATCTCTATAAATTAACAGATATCATAAAAATATAAAGTAATAAAATATAAGTATCCCAACATTATAAATTTATAGAATTTTTTCTGTATATTTATCAAAAAAAATATATATACATCTTTCTGCATTATATTATCTAAAACAATTAAAATGCATGTTCTTCTCATATAGTCCATAATCCTTCTGCATGACACTTGAAATGAGGATATCGAACTGAGAGCATATAAAATCATGAGTTATGTTCACAATTCACTACATATCCAACGTATAAAAACATATTTATCTAACTATATATATATATATAATTTTCAAAATATATATATATATATCCCAATTCACAGATATATATATATATGATATATACCATCTATTACTACAAATAAAATTCCCACCAAAAATCAAACAAACTCAAAGTGATAAATCTACCATATGAATAGTATTTTAGGTTTTATTTTGAACCTATGTAATTTAAACTAATATTATTTATCTTTCCGTAATTTAAAACTCCATTTATTTAACGGATTTTACATCTTTTCACTAGACATATAAAGTATTTTAAAGTTCACAAAACCATAATTTAAAATTAGTAAAACATGATAAAATTATATAATTTAATGCTCGGCCTTCGTTGATGGCATGATCTATATATCTTGTCCTCACGTCTTTTTTTATATTCCCTTAAATTGGGTCTCTGTCGATGTATCTACTTCGTGACGACACGGATACATGGATTGTGTATTTAACCTTGTTACGGTCCAGATACATTCCCTTCTTCTTAGTTGACCTTCTTCTTATTAGTATATATTATTATTATTTATGAGTTAATAAAATTAGCCCAATTAGGTTGATTCACCCGAATTAAATTTATATTTTGAAACAATAATATAGTTTAGTTGACCAATTATAGTCACTAATAATTGTTTAAAGAGCAAAAGGTTGACAAAGAAAACTATGTAAGGAAATCAACACATAATTTATAGCTAAATTAAAAAAAAATATTAACAACAATTTATACATCATACCTTCATTAAAAAAAATTCTTAAATCGTATTATCAGGAAAAAGAGCTTATATCGCTAGTACAATTTACTATTTTGTGTGACTATTTTTTCAATGTAATTTTGTTTATTAAATAATTATAGTTGCATCATCGACATAATTAAAAAAAAAAACTAATGCTACAATGTCAATTTAGAATAAGTTATTGTTTACAAATGTTATTTTGAAACTATCATTTTCATATAAAGACCTCCTAAAAAAATATTTGATAATAAGTAAAATAAAATAAAATAATACTTTTCTTCTTTTTCTTTTTCTTTGTCTTGACTCTTTTTTTAATGAACTCTTGTAATGCAAGTGTTCAAATAGTAAATTTGTATAGTAGCATTCATTTATTTCATTTACATAATGTGTATATTAATGTTCATATACAATTAACTAAAAACAAAAGTTCGATGTGATCCATGCAGTAGTGAAACATTACGTTTTGATAGTTCCATTGTGAGGATACAAAATTCTGAGTTGCATATATAGTATTAACAGTGGGTCAAAGCCAAGGAGCAGAGGATTTCGATGAAAACCATATTGATGTTTCAAATGACTACTTTTTATGTTACACAATGGACTCTGTCACATATAATCCAAGTGATGACTATTAGGGCTTCCTAATCCTAACAAAGTTAAGACAATGGTAAGTACACGAATATGTATGTGAATTTATTAAGCGTCAGTGCTACGAAAGGATTCATCGATCATCGATGGATAACCTCATGAGGCATGAGTATTAATTATTGCATATGGCATCCTTTTTCATTGAGGCTAAAAATATATTTGTTACTTAATACTTGGTAGTTATATGCATGTATGTATGGTTGGATTCTTGAAATTATTAAGTCAAAATCCTCATTGTGCATGCTCTGAGTTGCATGATCATTTGGAACTGCATTCTTATGCCATGTTGGTTTTTTTATACTTTAATTATTCTCTTATCTTTGTCGTTATTTATTTCTAATGTCCCTTTACAATGTTGGCTTGCGCTTCAGTATTTTCATGTCACCAGAGCTATTTTTAATTAATGGAATGTTTTACAGCATAAATGACTAGAAGCTTTCAACAAGATGAAAGACCTATTTATTTCATCTAGTTTATTACCAGAAGAAATAAATACTTTAGTTGGATCCAGTTAATTAATAACCCATAAAAAAGGATGTAAATCATCATAAATAATTAGATAATAACGTAAAATTTGTAACGTTACATTTGGGTAATTCTAATATTATTACCATCTTCTTATTCTTTTTATTCACATTGCCATATTCATTATTTATTGTATATATTTTTCTAGTTAACACTCTCATTTGGATAACTATGCACAAAGCTCCATATAAAACAAAACTCACTCACATGCAGTCTTGTTTATACTTCTGGACCAGATGCGAACAGAGGTATAAGACCACGCAATACCTGAGCTGATAAATGATGCGCCTCAAATATCTCTCCGTCTAAATTCCACACACTCTCTTCCCCTACTGATGTAAATGTGAATGCTCTCGTCTGCATTTCCCAAATCCACACATTTTCATCACAACTCATGAAATATTTGATAAATTAAACTAAAAATGTTGTTTATAAACCTTATGATATTCCACAAATTCGAAGTTCAAAGGTTCTCCACCTCGTTTCGCAAGCTCGGTTAGGTGCCTGTGTATAAACCATTAGAATCTCTGATTAATAAGCCTTTACTCATTGAATGAATCCAAACATTACCATAAATACTTGGGACGAGAACAATCTTTGATGAGTATGAGATGAAGGAAACCATCTGAGAGGTGAGCATCCACTACAAGACCATCAGGTGCTCTTTCATTTCGGTTTGACATTACTGCAGCTCCTATACTCAGATACCTCCCTTTCGTTCTACACCATCTTGTTTTTTCTTTATATGTGTTAGCTCTTGCACTTCCTCTATTACCATCTTCCTTATTGTTACAAATGCTACATTTCGCACGACATAGTATTTTCTCTGATCTACTGCTACTTCGAAATGGCCATGACTTACTCCGTGTAAGTGGGGGAGCTTTAGTGTTCTCTGATTCAGCTTCTTCAAACATCACCTCTGCCTCATATGATCTTGCATTCACATATAAACAAGCAACTCAATCAGCAGTGATTCACCACTTAGAGTGTAAATCTGTAAATATGTTATGAAAATACCTGTGCTTCAAGAATATCTTAGTTCCAACATAGTCATAGCGTTTGGGACCCATCCACCGATACTTTTCACTTTCTGAAATGACATCACCATAAAACCCGTATCTGAACTAATCAATTGTACAAAAACTCTGTTAGAGATCGAAGCAATCAATTTCCATAACACAGGCACTAATCGCTAAAAGTGATAAGTTGATTTATCAAACAATGAGGACGAGAAGTATAGCTTCACGACGTAACATAATATTGTCATTCCTTAAAACGGGAATGCAAAACATCTCACTAAAAAAGTTTAGTCATTACCCAGCAAATGAGGCTGCATAACGAATAAAGGGTTCAATCTTTGAGGTCGATGCTGTTTTCCACCGCACAACTTGCATTGCATCAAGGAAGAGCTTTCTACCTAAGATGATATGCAGCGCAGACGTTATAGGATCACGAGCTCCTGTTGTGCTGTAACGCAAAAGCATAAATACTTAGTTTCAAACCGTAAGCTCATCAGAAAGTAATTTATATTTCTTCAGTTATGAGATACACTAATGCTTTCAAAATTTGTATGGAGCAGAAAAAGAGAAATCAGACCATATATATTGAAAATACATATGCAGTTGTTTTTCATTTGGTAATCAACTACAGTTTATTGCTGATACAAGTTGAAAATCTTCCCATTTGTGGCACAGTTTAAACTTTAATCTTTGCTAGTGGAACGATGACTATGAATAAATGATCATACAAACCCTTACCATATCACTATTGCATCAGTTGAACCTGCTGGGATGAGGCCGAATCTAGGCCTTTCTCCACTGAAGGGAGGATAAGGATCTTCAACTCCTGTGAAAGGGTCAACATAAAAAAAAAAAGAACAAGAAAAACAGTGAAAAACCTGACTATGAGAAGCAGGTAATGCAACTGAATGTCTTGTACAAAACTAACTGACCTTCACACGAGTCGTTGGCTGTCCCTGTAGGTAAACAGTAACACCTAGAGATTACAACTAGTTAACAGTCCCAGTGCTCAAACAAAGATGAGATAGAGTTGATCAAATACATACTGAAATTCATGACCTCTTGAACTGAATCAGGAAGAAGAGGTTGGTGTTCCTTCTGGTCATTCTCATGAACTGTATCTTCTGATTCTGGAACTGAGGAGCTACCTCTACTTTGAACAGAATTGAAGGAATCTGATGGACTTGGTGGAAGAGGGACTTTAAGTCTCGACAAAAGATAACCATTAAGGATTTCGTTGAAGAAACCATCCCCACCCTGAACAGTGAACATATGTCCATTTTTTAAGATATAAAAATAATGACATACACAGAACGAAATTAGATATATGATCCACAAGTAAGGCACAAGAGGAAAAAGATGTGACAACAGAAATCAGTTATCAGGAGTAGAGACGCTTCATCAACTTTCACTAATCCCTAACTTTACTCAGAAATGTTAGGAATTGAAGGGTATGTCACATCAAAAGAATATTTTACAAATGCACTGGTGAATCAGTCACTACAATCATTGTCAAAAGAAGTACTTTGGGTCAACGAAGCATTGAAAAAAAGAGGTTTACAACTTACAACAGCTATTACGCCATCATATGAATGAAGCTCTTTGTTTTGGATAGATGCCATTACATCAAATGCATGTCCTGCTCGTTCTGTTACAATCACCTAATATAAATGGTAAATCAAGAATATCAATTAGAGGACAATAGCATGGACAGTGATAAACATTTATGTGTCTTTCTATATGAGAGCCATAGTATAGCAATGCATACAATAAACGTAGAAAAAGGAAGTCTCAGGTGGCCAATATATTGCCAAAAAGCATCTCGAGTGGCAAAAATTGAGGAACTCATGTTGCAATATCTACTACAAAAATATCTATATATAATTATGTACGTGTAACACTTTCTTTGCAGTCAATTTCTGCAAATATAAAGAATGATAGGAAATAATCAGTCAATAACTATTGACCTTGGTAAACCACAATAAAGCAATTACATTACATGATAAATAACATTCTTACATAAATGCTCTTACTATAACACAGAATCAAATTAGCTACCCCAAGAAGTAAAATCTGCATGACTTTTGTCATCAAAGAATAATCACTCTGCTAGGTGATGCAATTAAAAACATACCTTTGTATTAATTTTAGCGCGAATGAAAATATTGGAAACAGTTTCCCAGACCTTAATGCCATTTCCTTTACCACTTCTTGGATGAACAAAGACCTAAAGAAGTAGCAAGCATTCCTGTCAGCATTCATAAAATAGAAGCATAAAAGTGCTAGAGCCAGCCACGATAAGATTTACCAAAAGATTTCTTGGTCTTTCGACTTCCTTGATCAAAAAATAATTTAATTGAGCCATCCAACTCTGGCAAGTCTGCAAATCCTTATGGCCAAAAGTAAATGAAGCAAGTTTCCAAAGACAAGGCTCCTTCGGTGAGCTTTGAAATCCATGCACAGTGAATCGATACATCTACAAACAAAACAGAGACTCAATTACACACCAATCTTCAGAAAATGATATAAGAAATGAGATAAAAGATTGAAAAACAAAACCTTTTGAGTATTTAACAAACGTTCCTGGAAACATTCTTTGGCAAGTCCAAGCCCTGACTTTGGACTATGCACTAATCCATAGTTAACAAACTCAAGAGCATAAATCTCAGAGAATTTAATCTCAGTTTTCAAATTCTCAGGATTTCTAATTCCTAAACAAGTCGTTCCCTCCTCCTGTAAACGTAAAACAAGAAAATAGTTTCTCATCTCCATGATTTTGACTCTCATAATGATGACGAATGTGAAATAAAAATCTTTTTCAAAAAAAGGTCAACGAACTCAGTCATCTGATTAACCTGAGGAAGCATTATACCATTATCAACAAATCTTACACAATCTGAAGAATCTAAACATTTCCAGGATAAACCATCTTGATTCCGAGAAAGCAAAACTTCGCCAACATGATCTAAGAAAAAGCAACCGCTCATTATAGACAATCCACCGTGGCGATCTACGTTACCACCGGAATTGTCATCCGCCATCTCCAATTGAGCTCAAATTCGATTTTGGTAATAATTCAAAATCGTTAATTATTTGTAAAACTGACCGGCGGAGCGAAGAAGCAGCAATCAGAAATAATTGTTTGGTGTGGAATTGGAGAAACTATGGGCTACTTACATAACTGGGCCCAGCCTAAGACCTTGTTACATTTTAGTCATGTTAAATACTATTTAATAATGCCACAATTAGCCAACTAATGTTATCAAAATACGATAATGTTTCAAGATAGATTGTATATTCTAATAAATGTAAGGCTATGTGAATATATAACAATATATATTTATTAAATTTTGAGAAATTTCTCAAATAATCATCTTCATGAATTCAATGTTCATTATTATACTCGTATGTAATCTACTTTTTTTTTTAAACAAAATTACTGTTTGATTAAATATTCTTAAATCCAATTATCGAACAAGAACAAAAGGTTATAATATCATAAAATTTTATATGCACGATTACGATACTGAACAGTTTTATGTGTAGAACTCAACAGCTAAGCCAACCGTGATTCGACACGGCGATTAACCACAACTCGACGATCCTCAACCTGATCAGTAACAAAGATTAAACAAGACAAGATACATCAACTTCGTTAGCTGTGACAAGGGCTCTCGATTGCCAATACACTCCATGACATCATCCCTAGTTATAATGTACACCACTAACCACAATGGTTAACGTAAGCAAACACTGGTTTCTATGGACCATATTCCAATATTTTTTACACAGAATTTTACAAATGTAAGGAAGATACAGCTTTTTTCTTAAGAAACATACTCAATATGCAACACTCTAAGATGGCCAATATAATTATTCTGTTCCTAACAAATTGCAAAGTTTTTTTTATCAATAGTAAGAATTACTGGATGCTCACTAAAGTTAAATACCCCGACCAAACACAGATGCTACCTAATGCTGACTCCTTAACATGCAGACACCTAAACCCATGTATTCATATAGACATATATATATACAAGGCTCGTGGAGAAGAACAGTGGTATTAATGTTAATCTGGATCACTAGCCAGTAATCACACCTGCCACATTGAAGCTTAAAAGATATTATCATCTCAGTATATAAGACTGAAATCAAGAGAATATCGATCAAGTATCGGCATCAATATGCCCACAACGTAACTCAACATACCCTGTGTTTCCTTCAAGTTCCTGCGAGAACTGATGAATTACCTATGCCACAAGAGACCATAAAAACAAAAAACAGAGAGCAAGAGGATCATCATATCTTGCATCACAAAGGATTATAGATATGTTTTGCACTACAATACCACCAGAGGTTTTTAGTCTCAAATTGACAAAATACAAAAGAAAACTGTGAGTAAATAAGAACTGAAGATAGAGATTAACCACACAAGTATTATGAAATAAAACAAGAACCCCGAGACATATATATAGTCCTACAAAAGAGCAGCAATTATTATTATTATTATCAGTAACATAAATAAAACATCTTATGGCCTTCCTGAAACGCAAATGTATGAATTGAGAGCTTCCACCAAGAATCTCTGCACATTTCACAACAGCATAGCAAGGGTTAAGATGTGAGTCCCAAACTTCCAACAAGAAAGATCTAAGAAATCAAGGTACAAGAGCTCCAAGTAACATCACACCTGAAAAAGTTAACAAATATCAACAAAACAAAGATTTGTGTTAATGGGGACGTATACAATAACAGAGACAAACGTTTTGAATCTAGACTAATGGCAGTTCAGATGTTGTCAAATGGAAAAAAAAAAAAACTGAAATGTGAAAACAAATGTTTCCCATATAGCCAGAAAACACATTTGTTACTGAATCAACATACAGCAAAAAGAGTAGTAGATTAGAAAAACACAGGGTAGACTGACAAATATTAGAACATCCAACTCCCAAATTCTATGTTTCAGAATCAAATACCAGGACAGATGCTCCTTTAGCTGTAGGAATAGGATTGATCATAAACACATTAGTGACCAGATTATGAGCTACAGCAATTAGTTATCATGTGAAAAAAAAAACTAGGAACACATAAAAGGAATACATAAGCAGAAAAGCTTTCAATAAAAGGCAGTATCACACAACATGCTTTTGCAGGACTTGGTTAATCCTGCAATTGGAAGCCTGAAAACGTTATTGGGAAAAAATTTCAAAAATGTTGGAAAATTTTAGGAAGAAAGCATTTATCATATGCTAAAAGCATTCATTTTCAATATTTGTAGGGAAGACAAGCAAAAACACCAAATGGGGACAGCTTACCTCTCCACTAAGGAGATTCTCCTCAGAACTCACATGTTACTTCATCTCAGCCATGAACTTCTCATACTCAGAATCTCCAACTGAGGACGGATTATCAGCAGGTGGCTGCACTGGAGGCTTGGGAGCCCACGGTACATTCCCGATGCTCTGGGAATAACCAACAGAGGGGGGCATCGGAGGATTAACTGCCCAAGGTGCAGTACCTAGACCTTGTGAGTGATCAGGTGTGAACGCAGGAGGATTGTTGGCCCATGGCGTGTTACCCATGCTTTGGGAGTGTTCAGTAGATGAGGCCGGTACTGGCGGAGGTGGAGGAACAGCACTGTAATAAGACGGATAACTCAGATATGGAGACTGTCCAGGTATAGCTGTTACTGAGTTAACATAAACATTTGGTGGCACAGACGACGCAGCAGTACCACTGTCAGCCTGTACGCCTGGTGGGAAGCTTTGCTGAGGTTCACTAGAAGATGGGTTTTGAGTAGTAGTGCCAGGTGGAGGAGCTTGTGTCACATGAGGAGGTGGCGGTGGTGGGTATTGCATTCCATAAGGAGACATTTGTTGACCATGGACAGGATGGTAAGAACCAGGAGGAGGAGGGGGAGGAGCATATGGAGAATATGAGGGAACAGGAGGACCCCAAGGAACTGGAGCTGTTGAATAACCTACAGGAGGATTTGGCCCACCAGTTGCATACTGTTGAGGAGGATAGGCACCAGGTGGCTGGTTAGAAGGAGGATAACCTTGAGTTGGTGGTTGAGGGACTGGAGGTCCTGGGGGTGCAGTAGGCGGTGGCAATTTGCCTGCAATCCTGACAGCGAGTGTTCGGCCTTCAAACCGATAGCCATTCATTGCCTGTACAGCAGTATTAGCCATCTGGACATCAGCGTACTTCACAAAACCATAGCCTTTGCTTAGCCCAGTTGCTCGGTCCTTGATTACCTTTGCCATCACAATTTCCCCAAAAGATGAAAAAAGGTTAATCAAGCCATCATCCTCAAGCATCGGAGGTAAGAAACCAATGTACAGATTTGTTTCATCATATTCTTTGGAGGGAGGTTTAGTGGGAGTTGACCCTAAACCAGGATGTGCACTTGCCCCATTCCCCGCATTGTTAGCCCATGGAGGATTACTTCCCGAACTTCCTGGACCAAGAGCCAAGGTAGCACTCTGTTTGAGAGAAGATTCAGGGACAGTTCCTCCTAACTCTGCCAAGAAGTTCTGATATTCATCATCCATTTTCTTCCCAGTAGTACCCTTCACTGGGCAATCAATCGTGGGGTGTCCACCATCACCACAAATCTTGCAAAGAACATCACTCTTAAAGGTATTTGTACGAGACGGACATGCAAACTGTCTATGTCCTGGCTCACCACACAGTCTACAGAATTCTTCATCTCTAATTGTTCCATTCAACGTAGCAAGTTCCCTAAGCTGTTGCCTCTTGTGTTCATTAAGCACCTCATCAACAGGTTGCAGAAGCTTCTCAACCATACCAGCAGCAGCTTCAAGAGCGTCCTGAGTGTCAGCCTCAACTAAAACATGCAAGTCCTCATTTTCTGCAGGGTCGTATTTCATATCCTTCTTTTGCTGATGCCTACCTTCTTTGACAGACCCTTTACCACGAATTACAATTTTAGCACCGGTCTCCCTCTCCATTCTCTTCTGAGTATTACCCCTGGGGCCTATAATAAGCCCAATAAAGTTGTAACCGGGGAACTCCTTCATCGGAATGAAAAGTTTCTTCTGAAGCTTGGGTGGTCTATAATCCGCCGGAGGTTTAAATGCAGGATTCTTTTTGATAATCTGAGAAATAATTTCTTGTCTTTCTCTATTCAACCTCTCCCTAGCCCTGTACTCTCTAGTGTTTATCCTAATTCCCATGTTATCATAAACAGGCTCTGGTGAAGGAGACCTTTGTCCTTCAGGTCTATCATCCAAAGCCATACCAGACTGCAACATCCTACTAATCTCAAGTAACCTACTATTCAAAGCTTGAATCTCAGGATCAAACTCAATACCTCCTGTAAAATCTTTAATGAAATCAGGTAGTTGAATCAGTGGCTTCGGCTCATCATCTGCCCATCTCGACTTACGCTTCCTTGTCCCAGTACCGGAATCATTACCTCCTTCAGCGCTAGGGTTATTATTAATCGACTCAGAAGGCGGAGGATCCCACCGGCTCCGACGCTTCCTCCTGCTTGTAGTCTCCTCCTCTCCACCAGATTGATCCTTCTCGTTACCACTCTGCGTCTTGCTAACACCGTTCTCCGACATCAAAGGACGCAGCAATTCAGATTTTACTAGCGAAGCGTTAGTATCGGGATTAGGTGCAGAAGAACCGTTTAAAGTTCCGGAATCCGAAATCGGAGGATTTAGTTGATCCGAATCGAGCGAATTAGTATCTTTTAGAGCTTCGGAGGAAGGAGGACGCTGATCTATGGTACACGAAGAAGGATTGGAATTGTTCAATTCGACGGACTCCATTGCGAAGTGAAGAACTAGGGTTTCAGATCTAAGGAGAAGCAGCAGAGAGAGATTATCAAAGGTAAAAGTACAACGCGATTGACGGCAAAATTATATAAATACACTGAGAACCCTCAATTGAATTAAAGGCGGCTTAACTCTTATGGGCTAGTTGCAGATTTAGGCCCATATAGTTTTTTTAATGTATCCGGTCTGCATTTTGTACCGTATAGATTTACAGCTTTTGTACTAAGAATTGAAAATATTGATAAGATAAATATAAAATTATAAGTCTGTGTCTTAAAAAAGTGCAAAAATTATTACATTAGTGTACATTTCGTAAATTAACTTATTAATTATTAAAACTCATTTCACTTTAAAAAATTTATTGACGACCTTCGATTCTTGCAAAGTCTTTCACTGTGTACCCAACCTTCTCGAACTTCCCTTTCTCATTACTCTCTCTAAACTTTAAATAATCCCCACACTTAAATGACCGAAATACCCTCCCTTCCTCACAACCTCCCACGACTTCATCAGGGGCAAACACGTCTTTCCCATCATCGAAACACCAAAAGAAAGCTAATGAGAATCTGTTACGGACAAAACTACGTTGTTTCAACACAACTCTATGCTCAGAAGATCTCAACCGTCCATTTGTCCAAGCATGTAATAAATCTCCAACGTTGACAACGAGAGCTTCATCTTTAGGGTAAATATCCATCAAACCTTTCCCATCTCTAGAACGAACCTGAAGACCACCGATATCATCTTGATCAACGATCGTGATACAACTCATGTCAGTGTGCATTCCTAACCCTTCGATCAAATTTTCATGATTATCGTGTTCTTGTTCATAAGGGATAGTGTAGTTGTTGATCCTGAAGTAGCCATGGCAGTTTCCAAACTCTGACTCGTAATATTTGTGATGAAGATTGTCTCCGAAGCTGGCAAGGATCGCTTTCATTATCTTCTCGCAAAGGTCCGTCATCTTTTCTCCATATTCTTTCATCAACACACTAAAAAACATATATTATAATATTATTATATACTAGCTGGGGAATGTTGTGGAGAACAAATCTTTAAATCATGAATAAAATCTTTATTATGTGAACCTACTATAAAAATATTATAATATTTAACTTAGGTATTATAATCACACAAAAATCTAAAACGATTCAACTTAAGTATCAAATGCATCGTAACTTTATGTCACAAATACACATAAAGAATATATGAGTGCATGCATAAATGCTTAAAGCTAATGCAAAGATGCATTGCGCACTTGTGAAATAAATTAAAGAGTGTCAAATATTATTGGAATAAGTTTTTTTTTTTTGTGTTGAGACAATATAATTGTCACAAAACCGTCAAAATTAAGAACGCAATATTAAGCATTTCTTTAAATCATATCAAATTAACTAATTAATTATATATTGGGAAAATAATTTACAAAACATTTTCTAAATGGTAACGGTACTATTTTGAGGGAAAATTTATATGTATGAATGAAAAATGGTGGTTATGGAATTATGGTGGAATATAGTGGATTAATGAAAAGTCAAACATGTCAACAAATTTAATTTACCATTTTAACCATAACTATATAAAAATCTGAAGATATAATATTAATGTATCACTAAAAATACTGGTAAAAGATGGTACTATTAATAATATAAAGAATAAGCATAAGGTTAATATTATATAAAACAAACTGGTTCAGACTTCAGAGAGCCAAACCTTAAATGGTTTCTAATTAATTTCAAAATACTGAACCACCTTTAATTCAACGCATTAAATGACATCGTTTTGGGAGTTGCCCATGAAAATGTCAACAAACATGTCATTTATATATTTTTATATATAATATAATATATAGTTTTATATACAACATAATATATAGTTTTATATATATGCATAAAATGTATACCTGAACTCTTCGTCCTTAGCTTGGTCGGGAAAAGCATCAACCGACGACTTAGCCGAAGCATAAAAATCTGGACCAGAGACACGAAGGCTTTCAAAGAAAGGTGATGCAATGAAACGAGGAGTGTAATTAGAAGCTCCCATCTTCATCTTCTCCTCGTCTCTCAGTCCAAAAACTCCACCGGAGAATCGCCGGAGTTTCTGATACATCTCGCGAGAGATGCCATGGTTTGTAACGTAGAAGAAACCCCATTCTTTACACGCTTCTTGAAGTGACGTCAGCGATGACTCACTTAGAGGTTTTGAAATGTCAAACATTGAAAGTTCAAGAGTCATTAATAACCCTAAGTTATGATATTATGAAACTGATGTGTTGCATTTGTCTGATTTGGAATAGAACCTAGTTTTGTTTGGTTGGTCTAAAAAGGTTTATTCGTGTTAAGAACTAAGAAGTAGCTGGTTAATTAGGATATATATTGTTTTTAATTAAGGTGGTATATATATAATATATAATATTAGTTCCACTATGCAATTGTTATATATTTTGGTTGAAGTCTTACGATAAATCTAAACATAGTGATCAATGATATATCACAAAGAAGTTAATTATAAAAAAAATAAAAAATTGTAGAAGAAAAGACTAACATTATGTATACATAAATATAAAATAAAAGACATTGATTTAAAAAAATACTTTAAAAAAATTATAGAATTACATTTCGAAATTATGTATATTAATATAATGTATGCACATAAAGTTTAAGCCTAGATGATTTATATGATAAAATGAAAAATAAAATAAAAATTATTCGATAAAAATGAAGTGGTGGTCTAGCACAATCTAATTCAGTTTTAAGAAAATTAAAATTTCTTCTTCACATTAAATTAATCATAGTTTATAAAGTATTTTGTCAATGTTAAGTAATATGTATAGTTATTATATATAATGATACAAAAGTCTTCAAGCAATGAAACCTTTGTTTATTTGTCCCGATTTTATTTTCACAAACTCAGCCAAAATTAAAATGGTTAAAGGCAAAGCTTACAGTTGGCTTCGAGTTGAAGATGAATTTGATATTATTAAAGAAGTTCCTATAGTTATTAAATATATTGATTATTAAAAGAGTTCATATATAATATAGTTATTAAATAAGAAGGTCAAACACTTACAGCTAGCTGTTCTGGCTCTATAGGAAATTAGAAAATTCTCATCCTCGAGAATCTAAATCAAAGCATATATCTTAGAGTAAGTACATTTTATTTACAACATTTTAAAAAATTCATGTTAAGACTAAAACATAACAATTAAATTTGAAAGGTTAAAAAATGCATAATTATAATGTATAGGTTTAGTTTATTGTTGTAAAGTTTATGGGAAGATTATTGTAATAATCCAATGCTTTATACTATATATATTTATGAATTAGGTTTATTTTTAATTAAGTAACAAGTGTTTTAAATCATATATGAATCTGATAAAGTTTGTTGTAAATTTTTTTTACCAGATATTAAAAATGGATGAAACTCACACATTGTATAATATAAGGTTGGGACATGAAACATGATGATGCTGTGCTGGCCACTTTTTTTTGGTCAAATTTCTTTACGCACAAGTGATTGACTATTAGACTGGGACTATTTTTACATAAATATAATTAATTTATTCTTCTCTATAATTGATTTTGGTTCATTATATAATTTTAATTTACAAGTTGAAACCAAAAAAAAATTTACAAGTGGCTCATGAAAATTTTAAATGCGCCACAAAATTTAGGAACGAAAATTGGCAGGAAAAAAATTCTGCGTTGGCTTTTTATTTATTTCATTCTAATTTTATTTATTCATTTAAGTTAGATATATAATAAAGTTTTTAATATTATGGTTTAGTTTTTTTTTATACAGATATATCATACACCAGATCTAGGATATCTAATTTTATAAATGAAAACCAGTAAATTGCATTACCATAATTCATAACCATGATTATCCATCCAGTAACGTACTAAACAGTACTTCTGGAAATTTTCCCGTAATCCATAGATTCTACGTATTTGATCTGTTGTATGACGGATTTGGACATATAATTTTGAGAATATGATACAGATATTATCTAATATCTGGTTATTTTCGGTTTAGTGGTTTTGGTCTATTTTGGTTTAATCAAGCACTATGTAAACATCATTTTTCATTCCTACGAGAAACAATCAAAACAATTATCAAAATATCTCTCTTTTAAACTCTCTGTTCATCTTCATCATCATATCATCACGTATCATCACCTTCCATCACCAAATCCAGTTCTTCGAAGCAATTCTTCTTCCTTTGTGATTGTTTTCTAATCTGTATTTGTCTTTTCTTCGATGATCTTCAGGGGAAGATTCTAGTTAGGGTTTATTTATCTGTAACAGAATAATTTTTGTGGACTTTGCAGGGTCAGTTTATTTTTTCTATGATTTTTTATGTGAGTTATGCGGGTATTCAATAATTTGTTTATGTTTTTCATATTTTAACATATTTTACTTTATATATTTTTATAGGATTTTTCGTTTTTTATGTAAAAAAATTAATTGGACATCCTCAGATTTAGTTTTGAATTTTTTAAATATCTGCAAATCGGAAGGGGCGAATCGATCCGCTATCCTTAACTACTAAACAGAACGTCAGAACCGGACCGGCCATGTTTACTAGTTTGTGCCTGATCCTCTAAGCGCATAACACAAGTTTCTCAATATCAAATTTGCATAAAATGGATTTACAATCATCAAAAGTGCTATAAGTATATATAACTATCATTATAAAAGTTATTTAGTAATTCAGAGACTTAAAATCCCAGTTTATATACTCAATAATCAGAGACTTAAAGTCCCTTAATTAAAGAGGAAAAATATAAAAATGACCAATTATTCCCATAAGAATATTTTAAATTCTATATTTGTAAATACCTTTTTTGTTATTATTAAATCTTTACTTGGTACGATCTACCAATTCCACATTAGCTTACTTGTATGGGACGTAAGATCTGACGCATCAGTCTCTGGTGAAGAGATTTGTGGGAGCTTCTGGAGGAGTAACGGTGAAAGTAAATGGCAAGCCGAGAGGACGCTTAGCTGCAAGAGGTTTGACAGGACAAGGAGATGGGTAAGGTGGTCGGTGACTTGGAGAAGAAGCGAGCTCAGCATTACTGTTTGATAACATAGTATCATCAGTAAGAGCTGGCAAAGTAGGCCATGTGAAACTCCCTATAGGTCTGCAGACTCTGAAACCAGTGTTGCTTATAAGTGAAAGTGGTGATCTTTCATATTTCTTGCCTTTACCTCTGTTTTGAGGTGACACTGTGATTTGTTTTCCCTTGTTGTTTAACTCCTTCACTTCTCCTTCTACTGTATTTATTTTTGGTGAATCCTCTAGTAGCAAAGGTGTCTCTGTTAAGTCTGCCATTTTTGGACAGTTCTTGTCCACTGTTTTCTTTAGCCATCCCATGTCTTCCTGTAATATTTGTATTCTTAGTGTAAACACAATTGTATCATCATCATTCATTGCTAGCAATAGGGATATATATACCTCCATTTCACGCAAGGTTTCTGCAATTATCATTAGCTGGTTCTCAATTTTGTGTTTCTTCTTCAGCAGATCAGCATAGATTTCCTGAGATGAAGCAGGTGAGATGTTCACTAAATAGCATAAAACAGTATCACAAAAGAGAGAGATCAATTTGTTATAGTTCAAGCTCTTACCTTTGCCGGAGTCATCAGATTATCATGATCCACGTTTTGACTAGTAACACAAGAATTAGGTGTAGTCACAATAACAAGCTCCTCTTCTTCCTTCTTTGACGCTAGTTTCTCAAATACGCTACTCAAGACCAAGATAATCATAAGTCAAAGTTGTTATAAGATAACAAAGAGACATGATCATATAACCATGATCAAATAAGTCAGTTTTTATACCTTTTCAGGCTAGCTAATTCTTCTTTGATCACACGGATTTCTCCAGCGCAGACAGGATCTTGAGTAGGGTTATCACCAAGCTTCCAACCAGGTGGAGGAATCCAATAAGGATCTTCAACTCCTGCTTCTTTCCTTATGTGAATCAAATCAGAACTCTCCAACCAATACTCCATTGCACCATCTGCATTGTGTTTTCTCCTAAACCTATCTTGACCTCCAGGAGCCACCTTACCTGCCATATGCTTAAGCAAATGATCTAATAGACCCGTGTCACCAATCAGCTTCCTCGCTTCTGATCTCAACTCGGGCCTGAGTATGGAGTTTCCAAAAACAGCATTTTTCTCCTTCATCACTTTTAAAATGTTCTTCTCAGCTAATTTGTACCTTCAAATTCCAAAATTCACCACAATCAATCAATCAATCAGATGAAACAAAAAGCAAATCCAATTTCGGAAATCATCGTTAAACTTTCACTTTACTTACCTCTCAACAGACCATCTATCAATGAATTTCTTATCTGATTTCTTTCTCTGATAAACCACGATTTGAGTTTCCTTCTTCTGAGCCTTCTGAGCTTTCTGAGGGAGTCTCTCAGTACTTGATTCAGTCAGCTTCCTCTTACGAGTACCATCAATGGTCACAATTGCATCAAGTTTAGCACCTTGTGTTTCATCCTCATCATCTTCCTCAATCTCCTCCTTGTAAACCTCTTCATCCTTCACTCTAGAAGTTTCCTCTCCATTACTCATCTTGTACTCATCATGCGGGTTCTTATACTGCACACGCAATCTCCTCCCCCATTTAATCATCCCTTCCGATCTAAGCTCAGACCAACACTTTCCTTCCGCACGACGGAGTCTAGTATTGTACGCCGGTTGAGAAACCATCTCCCTTGGCGAAACATTGTTCCTGTCACAAGAAACCCAAAAGCTCCACAAATTTCTCTTCATAGAAACTTCATGAGGTGTGATTCTTCTGTAAAGGAAATCTCCAGCTAGCTCCGATGACATCACATGACTCTCATCCAAAACAGGAAGAAGACTCCCACCAACACTCCTCTTCTTCTCCGGTTTATTCCGGTTCGTCTTTTTGCAATCGAAATACGATATGAGTGAGTAGATGCTCGAGTATCGGAGAGATACAGCGCTTGCCGTGATTTTACTCACCTTGCAAAACAAAAACAACGAATCACTCGAAGAACCAACAAAAACGAGATTCGATTTTTAATAATGGTGAGAAAAAGCAGAGAATCCATTAATACCATGACGATTCTGATGGATTTAAGCTGCTCCGGTGATCTCTGAGTAAGAACCGAAGAATCAATTTCGTAATAAGATCCTAGTCGTATATGCGCGACTGCAGCTGAAAACAATAAACTGTAACTAGAAGAAAATCTTAGAAGAACAAACAAATGGAGAGAAGCAATTGTTTGATCAGTTTTACCATTCACAGCGAGTGACGACGGCGAAGAGTTTTTCCCTGTGGTGGCTTCTCTAATCGGATTTCTCTTCACGAACATCGTCCCCTGTAGAAAAAGTATACACTCAGAAGAGAGCTTCGCTTTTTATTTCTGATGAATCAGAAAATGGAAATTTGTTTTAAGGAAAAAAAATGAAAACGGTTTGTTGCTTGCTGCTGCCTGGAGAATTAATATATTTGAAAAAAGCTAACTGACTCTATGAGAAATAACAAGAAAACACACGCGCTATTTGGTAGCCGCGTGGGAGACAATGGCAACAGTATGATCATCACTGTGATGATGAGATTTTATTTTCACAGAGAAAATCTTTTAATTACAGATAGAGAAAAGATCTTACACTCATGATTCTTCCTCTCGACAATTTCCCTGGGAAATAAAATAAAAACCAGCACGAGAGAACAAACAAAATTTGAATTAGTGAACATGAACTCAGATGGAAGATAGGTGTAAAAGAGGTGAGTGAAATGGAAACCTAAAGCGTGGTAAAACTTAGAAATCATGATATTTATAAACAAAAATGCAGAAATATCAGATGAATTTTTCTTTACCAGAAATCTGCAGAGAGCTTTTGGGGAAGACGAAGTGAGGAAACAAAAAAGTTTGAAATTTCGCATTTAATGAATCCGCTCGGGCTTTATATATGGTGAGAGAGAGGAGAGTGGTGCATCAGATGCGTGTGCATGTCACGTGAGAGTTTGTTTTCGCTGCAAGTTGCTAAGCGATGATGATGGATTTACGCCACGTGTCACATTTTGAAAGTCTGATTACTTTTAACGGTGAGATAACATGAAAGTAAAATGGAATGGGTTGTTGTGAATAACTTTTCTGTGCAGTAGTTTTCATTTTTTTAACCGCGTGAGAGCCTGAGAGGTTATCACTATACTTCACTAGGCTAGTGCCTAGGCTTGTAGAGTGACCCATCACACGTGAGGAAATCGTACTATTATTTGTTAGAGAATAATGTAGTATTATTAATTTATTATTATAGTTTTTTTTTGTTAAAAGCTGTCAAGATGATTACTAGTATTATTTATGAAACAAATGTGATTTATTTTCTCTCATTCACATCAAATTCGTTTATCATAAAACATTTATATCTCTAATTTATAGTGTATCAACAAGCTTTATATGCTCTAATAATGACTGAATCAGTAATTTTCTTATATAAGCTATGAACTTGTCTCAGTGTTTCAGATATGAACTAATCATTTTTTTGGTGCATATTATAGCACAATGCATTCGAAATACAAAAAAAAAACACTACAGTTTCTGTATTCTGTTGTTTCAAATCCCATACAAAATTGGGCTTGGGTGGGCCTAAATAAATCAGAAAATTGAGAATGGGGGATCCGATTATGGAATGTATCAAAAGTAATGGGCCTGGATACCTTCATATCGGGTCGGATCTGAAGAGGAGAGATAGAGAGAATGAACACTTCAATCGCTGAGAAAAGTAAAGTCAAAGCTTTGTCGACGAAACTGTAAATACCAGTTTAAGTCGCCGAGCTTAAGATTCCGATAGCAAAAACCATTGGAAACAAGGGTTTTGTTAAGCTATACTGGTTAACGTCCGACCCAATTCACCGCCGTTGGTCAACGAAAACGTGGTATGTGTTTACTAAGGCTTTCAAAAAGGGTTTAGGGTTCATATCAATCTGATATCTTTTGGTTCTTGATACAAACAACATCCAGATTTTCTTTGATTTTTGTACTATTCTGCATCTATGTATGAAGTTAAAGCAGCTATTTTTAGAATTTTCATTTGTTCCTATCTGTGATTAGTTTTCATCATTTCAAGTGTATCTTGTGTATATTGATCAATTTATACAAATAAATTTTGTTAATTTGTACATGTTCAAGAGCTAATCAGTGATTTCTGATCATTGTTTGGCTTCTCTCTCAATCAGTGCCAGACAAGCTATGGAAAGTGTAGCAGTGGCTGAAGGGTTGTGGGGATTAGCTGATCATCACGAGAAGCTTGGTGAGATTGGAAAAACCATAAAGTGTTTGGAAGCTATATGCCAAAGCCAATTCTCTTTCCTTCCTCTTGTTGAAGTCAAGTCTCGAGTTCGTGTCTCTGCTCTTCTACTTCGTTACTCTCACAATGTCAACCATGCTAAGTCCCATCTCGAGCGCTCTCTTCTTCTCCTCAAGTCTATTCCTTCTTCTTACGATCTTAAATTCCGGACTTATAGCTTGCTTAGCCACTGTTATCATCTCCTTGCTTCATTCCCTCCTCAACGCAACCTTCTCCTCAAGGCTCTTGAACTTGCATCTTCAGTCCCTCAGGATATCTCTGCCCACCTCTGGTCTTGCAATTTCAACTCTCAGCTTGCTAACACATTCATTATCCAAGCTGATTTCGCTGCTTCTCTTTCCGCTCTTGAGTCTGGTTTTCTCTCTTCTTCACACATTTGTTTTCCTGAGCTCCAGGTAGATATTCTCTTATTTTTTATGTTTGAGATTCAGTGATATTTGTTGTTGATTTTTTGGTGTTGTGCTGTTTTAAGATGTTCTTCACAGCTTCTATGCTTCATGTTCATATCATGCAATGGACCGATGATTATTCTGTGGAAAAGGCTGTTCAGAGATGCGATGAGATCTGGCAAACTGTTTCTTCAGACAAGGTATGAAACAGTACAAGCGACATCTTTTCTTGGTTCACTTGACTTCTGCTTGCTTGGTTTATCTCGAGTCAGCTAATTCCCCTGTCATGTGTAGACTGAACGCTGCCCTGGATTGTTCTTCTACAATGAGATGTTGCATGTTTTCTATCGCCTCAGGCTCTGCGATTATAAGAACGCTCAGCATCATGTCGACCGCTTAGACCAGGCCATGAATGCTCATTCGCATAAAATGCAGGAGATTCAGCAGCTTTTGGATGAGCTCAATTCGCTAAATCACAGTCTCGCTCATTACGACCTTCCTTCCAGAGAAAAATCGGCCCTCTCCGCAAGACAATCTCAGCTTCAAGATCGTTTAAACACATTATCACCATTTTCTTCCAGTAACACTGATAACTCTCTGGAGCCCGCATTCTTTGGCAACACAGATCATGGCTGGACTGAGAGGCTACTGCTTTCACCATCTCCAATTGATGGAGAGTGGCTACCAAAAAGTGCCATCTATGCTTTGGTCCATCTTATGGTTGTCATATCGGGACGTCCAAAGGGACTCTTTAAAGAGTGTTCAAAACGTATAGAGTCTGGATTGAAGATCATTCAAGGTTGTTCTATTATCCTACTATTGCATTTTATCTGTAGCGCTAGATACTTCCTTTTTTTTAATACTGAAATCATCTGAAACTCGAATTCAAACTAGTGCAATGAGTGATCACTCTCTTAGTATGTGTGGCTTCTCATGGCATTATATTTGCTATGTTTTATACAGGTGAATTGATCAAGCTTGGAATTACTGACGAAGTTAGAGGTTTAATCTTCTTTTCTGTTGTAACTACACTTACTTGAAGCAACGTTTCTTAATACTGAAGCTCACATTGTCTCTTTTTTTCCTCTCTGTGCAGAATCTGATTTGCGGCACACAGCTATCTGGATGTCTGGGGTTTATCTTATGCTACAGATGCAGTTTCTTGAGAATAGAGTGGCTTTGGAACTTACAAGGTCTGATTATGTCGAAGCAGAAGAGGTAGTTTTTTTCTCCTATATATATCTTTTACCTCCTTTAACGACATCATTGTGATATAGAGTCTGCTTTTTTATCTGTTTAACCAGCTGTGTATGTATAATCCATGTAGTTCCCCTCACATTAGGTCCTATTAACCATCTTCTAAAGTGTATTACTTTCTTGAAGAAAATTTAACACTATCAACAAACATCGATTGTGCAGGCTCTAGTTGAGATGAAAAATTGGTTTACTCGATTTCCAACGATTTTACTAGTTTCTGAGTGTGTGATTGAAATGCTCAGAGGGCAATATTCTCATTCTGTTGGTTGCTACAGTGAAGCTGCTTTCCATTGTATTGAAGCGACCAAGGTAAAATTCATGATCTCATGTGAATGCTTATTTTTTAAATGATGTGTCTATGTGTATACTTGGTGATTTCTCATTTGCTAATATAATTTCAGCTGACAGAGAGTAAATCGATGCAAGCTACGTGTCAAGCTTTTGCAGCTGTTTCTTACCTTACTATAGGAGATGCTGAATCATCATCTAAGGTTTGACATTCTCATGCAGTTAATTGGATATTTATACTTGTTTTGCTTTAGTGCATGGGATTAAAAAGGCTCCTTTCAATCATCTGATTTGTCTTTAGGCACTTGATTTAATCGGACCACTCATTGGAATGACGAACTCACTATCTGGTGTTCGAGAGGAAGCTAGTATTCTCTTTGCTTATGGTCTCCTTTTGATGAAGCAACAAGATCTACAGGAAGCAAGGTATGAGCTCACTTCCCAATTTGCCATAATTTCACTAAATCCATAGTATATGATTCATGAACCAATGTAATGTATGCAGAAACCGTCTTGCAAAGGGTTTGCAGATAGCGCATAATCATATGGGTAACCTGCAGCTAGTTGCACAGTATTTAACACTCCTGGGAAACTTAGCTCTTTCCTTGCATGACACCGTACAAGCCAGAGAGATCCTTCGTTCCTCTCTTACACTTGCAAAGAAGCTCTATGATATCCCAACTCAACTATGGGTTCTATCTATATTCTCAGGTTATTATCAGAGTTTTGTCTAAAGAGAAACAAAAAGTATTTCCAAAGCTCTTGAGAGCTAAACATTTGAATTGGTGAATGCAGATCTGTATCAGCAATTAGGTGAGAAAGGGAATGAACTGGAGAACGAAGAATACCGAAAGAAGAAATGGGATGAGTTGCAGAATAGACTTGCCGAAGCTCGTGGATCCATTCATCACATTGAACTGGTTAAAAAAACAAATGATCTATCTTCTGTGTTATTGCAATAAGTGAGATCTTAAGTAATAACACACGCTGCTTGTTTACTTGGTTACAGGTTGAGAAAGCTAGGTTAGAATTGCATCAGGTCAATGAGGGACAAGAAATAGGAACAGGCCAGTTGATGCAAGGGAATCTGGATATTCCAGAGTCTGTTGGTATAGAAGGTCCAACACCAGCTTCATCATCTTCAAGGCTTATTGGTTTAGACAGTGGAAAAAGATGGGGAAAACGAAGGTTATAACTTTGTATTATTATTGAGTGTAGATTAAAAAAAGAAACTGTTTTAGGATCTTGTAAGTTAGTCGGTGTTTTTATTCTAATTAAATTGTAAAATATGAAGACATTAATATATGCTGCTAAAAGTTTGGTTTTGTTCTAATATAGGACTACTTTTAGGAATCTAATCTTTATGTTATAATAATTTGTTGTTTGTAAATTGATGCATTTTTTCTTTTCATCTATATAATAAAATAGTCATTTATTAATATCTAATGATTTTTGGATTAAAAATTCAATTACTATGCAGCAACGCACAAGTTTGTTTCACAGTTGTCACAAAACTAAACCAAAAGATGTTATAATTAAAAGGGTCATCTTCATATCACAAAACTAAACCAAATTTTCCATTTAAATCATATATAAACCAAATTTTCCACCTATTCAAGCATTTTTTTGGGATTCTTTTCTTCAAATGAGAATTACCCAAAACCTGAATCATCAAATCAATTTAAAGATCTGTAATTTAAATTTTAAATAATTCTGAGATGATTTGGTGTAATTCGAATAAATTACTAAATGCAAATATAAAATTTGTCTTTTGTATTTGTGGCTAATTTTTTTTATAAACATATTTGTTTTCTTATTAAATTTACAATAGCAATAAATTTAAACTATATATTTTAAATAGATTTTTTTTGGGGTCAAATCAAATCTTTTTAAATGCTTAATTCAATTTCAATACACCTGGACTCTAGTCTTTGTCCACGACCACTATTTTGAGGGTAAGAGAAACAACAATAGATACACAAAAACACGCGCAGATTAAGTTAAAATAAACTGAAGCTATACAATCTCGAGAAGCTAAGCTAACAACAAGAAATGTCTGAATTTGATAAGAATCTTCAAAATCACATCAAACCCATAGAAAATGATAATCCTTTCAAACCCGATCCAACACTCTCTTTATCCGATTCTCTTCTCCTCAAGATCCTCGATAAGCTTCCTCAATCTCAAAACAACGATGTTTCACTCGTCTGCAAACGTTGGTTAACTCTTCAAGGACGACGTTTAAAGAATCTAAAGGTTCTTGATTTGGGTTTTGTTTTGTCTGGTAGACTTGTTTCAAGGTTCCCAAACCTTACCCATGTTGATTTAACGAACTCGTGTATAAATACATTACCAAACTCTAGTATTTTGCTATGTCACAAGTCAATTTCATCACATGTATCATCAGATTCTTCGAATTTGGATTTTAATTTATTGGAAAGTGATGTAATTGATAGAGGGATTAGTGTATTAGGAAGAGGGTGTTGTGATTTAGTTAAACTAATTGTGATTAATGCTTCTGAATTGGGATTAAGAAGCTTGAGTGAACACTGTTCTGATTTGAAAGAATTAGAATTGTTGAGATGTGATGATGATACATTGAGTGTGATCTCTGCTTGTAAGAATCTGAGAGTGTTGAGTTTAGTTGGAAGCATAGATGGATTGTATAGTTCATATGTGTCTGATATAGGTTTAACTTTTTTAGCACAAGGATGTAAGAGATTAGTGAAGCTTGAGCTTAGTAGTTGTGAAGGTAGTTTTGATGGGATTAAAGCAATTGGTCAATGTTGTGAAGTTCTTGATGAGTTTAGTATTAGTGATCATAGAATGGATGATGGTTGGATAGCCGCACTTTCTTATTTCGAGAACTTAAAGACTTTGAAGATTTCGTCGTGTAGAAAGATAGATCATAGTCCTGGACCTGAACAGTTGTTGAGATCTTGTCTAGCTTTGAAGAGTTTACAACTGAAGAAGTGTTGTCTGAATGATAAAGATGGGTTAAGAGCTTTGTTTAAAGTGTGTGATGAAGCAACAGAGGTTAATATACAAGATTGTTGGGGATTGAATGATGATTGTTTCATCTTGGCTAAAGCATTAAGGTATATGTGAGTTAGCTTTCCATCACTTTCCCAAAGACTCGCAAATTCGTGACATTTGATCATTCTTTGTGTCTGTTGTAGGAAGGTAAAGCATTTGTGTTTGGAAGGATGCTCAGTTTTAACATCAGGAGGATTAGAGTCAGTAATTCTACATTGGGAAGAGCTTGAGAGCATGAGTGTAGTATCATGTAAAAACATAAAAGACAGTGAAATCTCAGCCGAGCTTTCGTCTTTGTTCTCTCTTCTTAAAGAACTCAAATGGAGACCAGATACAAGGTCTCATCTTTTATCAAGTCTTGAAAGTGCCGGAATCGGAAAGAGAGGTAGCAGATTCTTCAAGAAGAAGAGTGTTCTACATTGAATGTGTTCACTCTTTGGTATTAGACAAAAACTCTTAGTTATTATTAGCTTCTTCCTTGGGAAATATTTACTGTGTTGTAAAATAAAATAATGTAACGGTAATTTTCTGTTGTTTGGTATAGTAATAAAACCCTTGCCGTTCACAGTACTAAATTTTAAACTTAGCATATGTCTCATGATGTTTTGTATTAATGTTTTTTACGAGCTTAATAAAATTTTGAGGATCAAAAAACCAATTCACTAAATAAAATTTAATTGAATTATTAAAGCTTAATTTTGTTTTAAATTAATTTTAACGATATTTATGAAATATAAAATAAATTTAGTGGTATTTAAGAGAAATCTTTAATATTAACTAAAAACAAAAAATTATTTTATTTTCTTCTTATCCCAATCCCGCATAATAAGGTAATAATAATCTTAATAATCAACATAATCCAATGTTTTAAGGATATTTAGTAAAGTAAAGTATAATCATTTACACAAATTCAGTTAGAGATGTGGACACCACTAATCCTTTATCTATTCATGAGTCAAAAGTCAACTTATTGTTTTGTTTTTATTTTTATTTTTATTTTTTATTTATCGAAATAATAATTTAAAAATCTCTATCTCTATCGTTCTCTTCGTCTCTCTCTTCTCTAACAAACATCTCTTTCAAAGTATCCGTTAGAACAGTTTCGTAATCCGCCGCTTATACTTAATACAGAGATCGAACCTGGAGAATAAGAAGAAGAGATCGATTGAAGTTGAAAAACGATGTCGTTTCGTGAGAAGACTCCGACGAGTCCTAAATCGCCTCTGAGAAGGAGACGATTAAGCTGGACTGGCTCATGGTTGAATAATCATCATCCAACGCCTTCTTTCAAAGAAGTAGTCTCTAATGTTATTCAAGCTCAATCTCCTAGATCTAGGTTTAGATCCTTATCTTCTAATTTCACTGATGTCGATCGAACACTCTCTTTATCCGATTCACTTCTCCTTAAGATCCTTGATAAGCTTCCTCAATCTCAGAATAACGATGTGTCACTTGTTTGTAAACGATGGTTGAGTCTCCAAGGACGACGGTTACGTACTATGAAGGTTTTAGATTGGGATTTTCTCTTGTCTGGGAGACTTGTTTCTAGGTTTCCTAAGCTTACGAGTGTTGATTTAACGAATGCTTGTTTGAATCCTTCAAGGAACTCTAGGGTTTTGATTAGTCACAAGTCGATTTCGTTATATGCGTCTTCAAACTCTTCGAATCTGGAGGAGAATGTATTGGATAGTGAGATTGTTGATAGAGGGCTTAGGGTTTTAGGAAGAGGGAGCTGTGATTTACTTAAACTTGTTGTGATTAATGCTACTGAATTGGGGTTATTGAGTTTATCTGAAGATTGTTCTGATTTACAAGAGTTGGAATTACATAAGTGTAATGATAATCTCTTACGTGGTATTGCTGCTTTTGAGAATCTGAGAGTTGTGAGATTGGTTGCAACTGTTGATGGATTGTATAGTTCATCTGTTTCTGATATAGGTTTAACGATTTTAGCACAAGGGTGTAAGAGGTTGACGAAGCTTGAGCTTAGTGGTTGTGAAGGTAGTTTTGATGGGATTAAAGCAATTGGTCAATGTTGTGAATTGCTTGAGGAGCTTACAATTTGTGATCATAAAATGGATGATGGTTGGATAGCTGCACTTTCGTATTTTAAGAAGTTGAAGACTTTGAGGATTTTGTCATGTAGAAAGATAGATAATAGTCCTGGACCGGAGAAGTTGCTTGAATCTTGTCCAGCTTTGGAGAGTTTAGAACTCAAACGTTGTTGTTTGAATGATAAAGATGGGATGAGAGCTTTGTTTAAGGTGTGTGATGGAGCAATTAAGGTTGATATTGTAGATTGCTGGGGATTGGATGATGATTCTTTCATCTTGGCTAAAGCTTTCAGGTAAACTTGGCATTACATCACTTCTCATGTTCCCCTTATTCACATAATTCAAATGGTTACATCTCAAGGAGCAGAGACCATTATTATCTGTTGTTTCTCTTAGAATGTTAAACCTGGTTCTATTGCTGGATTGTGAACTGTTTTTGCTTTCATTTGTGTGTTGTGAATTGTGATGCATAAATCTAACAACTTTCAACTGCAATAGTGAACTCTTCTGCTAGTTTCACTTTGAGATGTATCCTCTTGTTTCTTGTAGGAAGGTGAGGTTTCTGTCTATGGAAGGATGCTCAATTCTAACAACGAACGGCTTAGAGTCAGTAATTCTACACTGGGAAGAGCTTGAGAGCATGAGAGTAGTTTCATGTAAGAACATAAAAGACAGTGAAATTTCAGCTGCTCTCTCTTCTTTGTTCTCCCTTCTCAAAGAACTCACATGGAGACCAGACACAAGGTCTCATCTCTCATCAAGTCTCGAAGGCGCCGGAATCGGAAAAAAAGGTAGCAAATTCTTCAAGAAGAGATGATCATTATAATGGTGTAATGTAAGTTCTTCTTCTTCTATGGGCATTATTACATACTCTATTGTAAGTTGTAACATCTGTCTCTTTGATAACAAAATTTGTAGTCAAAATATTCATAAAAAAAACTCTTTATGTATTTGCAATGCTTTGTTTTTATGTATGATAATAATAATAACTAAAACTAAATGTTGTCAAAGTAGTATCAAATTCAGTTTTTGTAATATGCTTTTTATTAACGTATTAATAGCTTTTCTTGGGTAAATTAAAAAAATAAATGATTAGTTTTGACGATCTCTGGAGAATAATATAATTCTGAGAAAGTCAAAACATTCAAAACAGAAGAACCTTTGTCTTCTTCTTCTTCGTTTCGTAGATTTCATAGCTTCTTTACTTCTATAAGCTTTCATTAACATGTCTTGTTCCATTTCTTCTTCTCTAAACATCAAATCCGCCACGTCATCTTCTCCGTAGAAGACATCTCTATCTCTTGCTTCAACTAAACTCTTCCGTCTATATAACCCTTCAACACTCGCCGGAAAACATGGTAGTGACGAAGGTAAACCCCCGTCTGAACCGCCATGTCTTCTTCCGATCATTTTCTTCTTGATGATTTTATGAGATTCTTTGTATCTTAAAAGATGACTTTGCGTTATCTAATTTTGGTAGTTATTTGTTACTTGTAAGAATAAGTTTGGAGTATTTTAATAGGAAACGTTTTATAATATTTAAATGGTTTTTAAGATTTTTATCTAAACATAAAGAGAATATGACAAAATCAAATACTTATTTTTGCGATAAATAATTAAATACTAATCAACTTTAATTTTAAGATTAGGAAAAAATTATGATTATACCAAAAAAACAAAAGAGACAGCTATCAATTATCATCATCTATATGAGTTTGAAACAACCAAATTGGTTTTAACATAAAAAGTAGAATCAGGCATGAAGATCCAACACAAAACAAAACCTTTTGAATCTGTTGGGAACATTGAGAGATAGAGAGAGACTACAATGGTCTCATCTCAAGATCAATGCTATGGTGTGAGACAGGGACAGAGTCGTTGTTGTTGTTATGGTGATGGTCTCTGTCATCAGAAATAATCATCTCTTGAACTGGTGGTGGATTAATCACAGTCATAGGCATCACAAAATTATCCGAAAGACGGTTCTTCATTTCGCGGTGTTCTTGACAAACCGCGCAAACATGAAGACAACAATGAACCAAACATGGATCACAAGGAGAGTTCTGTTATATTTCCATCAACCAAACATAAAAACAAAACATTTTATCAAATTCTTTCTTTCTATATCCGTTTTTTTGGATGTAATGAAAACGTTGATTACCTGAAGATGATATTTTCTCTGTAAAGATTGGCGAGCATCTCCGGTATAGATCCCACACATCCACCAAACAAAAAACAAGCCTTCCCATATAAGAAATGAAGTATGTGGATCTATACCAGGAACACAAGCAACAATAGATGCTGTTGTAAGACCACCTTGTACAACAATGGCATGACAAATACATGCTTTGGTCCATGAGGTTTCTTCTTCACTCAAAGTCTCATAAACACGTCCAAATAAAACACTTGGGCAAAAGATTCCTTGCCAAACTGTACAAGAGTTGTTTAAACTGAGATTAAGATCTTAATTCTAGTAAAGATGAATGAGTTATCAAAGCTTACAACTAGGCATGTCCTCGGTGCAATCGAATATTCCGGTGGTCCATGGCTCATCAGAAGGAGCTTCAAAATTCTCAGGTAAGTCTTGGCCACACTCAATGCATTTGTAAACATTAAGCTGTATTGATTCAAGAGCATAGATCCAAATTGAAATTATATATATATATATATAATCATTTGATTGTTCATCACTCCATTGTAATGAAGATCAAAAACATTGAAATCATTTATAGAACACGAATCATTTCGGAAATTACTTGCATTGTCGATTAAGACGTAAAGATCTAAGATGCGTAATTGTAAAATTAGATCAGTGGTGGAGAGACATATACATACCTGAGAAACTTCAATCGGTTGATTGAGTTCGCCGGGATTAATATCATTGACCGGAGCTTGTTCCTTTGTTAACTTTACGTACCTCGACGCTGCTGCTCCGTCTGACATCTGAATCAACAATTTTAAACGATGATGATATTATATCAGAAAAAGTTGAATTTGAAAATGGAGAAAAATTGTTCTTCTGAGATTTTTGTTTTTAATGCGACATTAAACTTAAAACGTATTTGTGTTTTTAACCAAACTGTTACCAAACAAAGGTTAAAAGAGTAATTTGGTCTTCTTCTCTCTCGTTGACTTTTCCCAACACATTAAGCTACCAAAACGGTGTCGTTCAGCTATTAGTAATGGATTGTTAACTGTTAGTTATATTTATAAATTTTTTTTAATTTTAATCTTAATTATTTAAAATACAGTTAAAGCAATAACGGTTAAAACCGGTTATATACAATTAAATTTAATTTATTTATTATTAATAGTATAAAAAATAATATCAATAATACTTTTATAAATATATATATTTAGTCATTATTAAAAAAATTAAATAATATATTTTAACTAATATTTATCATTAATTATATATTATTTTATTTTTAAAACGTAATACGATCTGAGAATAATTTTGTATGCAGGATAAGTTCACTAACCGATATCTTTTAATCACCTAATGGTAAATTATTAGTATATATTATAACAAATGAATACAAAATCCAACAATTGTATATGTTGAGAATTGAGATGTTTAACCAAATAGAGATCAGATTTTATTGTCTACTCTTATATAAGAGAAAAAAATGATATTTAAGTCATTCTTATGGATATTTGATAGAATTTTACAAAAAGGTTATTTTAGGGAAAAAAAAGGAATGAGGAAAAACCCAAGTAAAAGGGAATTTTTTTTCCAGAATTTGGTAGGAAAACAAAACAAACAAAAATCACAATTTTCCTGATTTGTAAGGAAACCCCTTGAATTGATCAAAAATGGAATTTTGAGGAACTAATACAAGCCAAACGTCAGTGCCATAACTTTGATTGTTTCAGTATTTGGCTAACATATATAATATATATTGCGTTTATACTTATGTGGAGTTTAGAATCATAGACTGTGCAATAAGGTACCAGAGAGTCGTTCAGCACATACGTTTTCCCGGCTCACACCAAAGAGTTCCTAACCTTATTATATAATTTCTCTACCCTTGGAATTAGTAAAAGGTTATCAAAATTTCATAAACAGTAGAAAGAGTTTACCAAATTTAAATCAATGATCATGCAGATTCATCCAGTCTGTGTCTGTCCTTGATTTGCAAGAGATTCCTTGTACATTGAAGACTTTTTCGCAATCAAAGATTCCAAAAGAAATGCAATAGTTACACCTAAACCCCAATGCCAAACATTATTATTCATCCTGCATATACCACCTAAGTGTAGACAGACAACTCCAATAAAATATTCATAATCCGAAACTCAAAACTCTACCAAGGATTACTTATACCATATATTTGTTACCTCAAAATAGTATCTGTCACTCGAGCCCAATAATCCAAATTCTGAAGTCTTTATATCAGAAAGCTATATCAAACGTGAAACGGATACCAAACACACAACTCTGAAGCTATAATATCCCAAACGTCGAGAAAGACAATGAAAAGTTATATGGTTATACCTACCTCGACTCTTTTGACCTCTTAACAAATTACCGATGAAGGCGAATCGGTTAGGTTTCAAACTCTTAGAATAGCTGTGAATCGGTAGAAAGATTATCTTGATCCATAAATTTTAACAAGGAAGTTCCAAAAAGAAACTAATCAAAACACATGTTCATGAAACAAAGGAGGATGTCATAATGTTACTACCTCATTAATTTGCAAATTTCCTGGCTCCAAGACATAGCGACAACACGCTATCTCAAAATAGTATTGGCAAATGGGACTTTCTCACATCCTTCTTTAACTAGACCTTCCATGAGGGTCTCAAACTATTACTAGCGATTGGGACTTCAGTGACCAGACCTTCCATGAGGAGATCGTGACCTGCTTCGATCACGACCCTCTCTCCCACTTCTTGATCTCCTGTCATAAGGCTTTCTGTGATCTCTATCTCTACCACGGTCTCTGTGTCTGTCACCATCTCTGTCTCGATCACGATATCTTTCTCTATCACTAGAGCCACTTCTCTTACTCTCGCTTTCCTTCTCCCTCGGTTTCCTTTTATCATCTGCTTCTTTTCCTCTTACTAGCCTTTCTTCTTCCTTTCCTTTATCTTTAGCAGCCTGGAAAGAAAGAAAAAAACAGCATCACTACCCAAGGAATGAACGAATGTTTAAAAGAAACAAAATTCAAGTATTGATTTCAAGACTTACTTTTTGTTCAGCAAGAAAA
Source organism: Leavenworthia alabamica (assembly GCA_000411055.1). NCBI lineage: Eukaryota > Viridiplantae > Streptophyta > Magnoliopsida > Brassicales > Brassicaceae > Leavenworthia > Leavenworthia alabamica. Next base: position 22,048 of record KE158484.1, on the reverse strand, counting down.
TCCCGGACCAAGCCATAGCCAACATGTTGCTTTCCAAGGACATGAGACTGTGTCCTCTCAACAGCATCATTAGCCACAAGGAATGAACCACAAACCTCACACAATGCCATCTTCTTCTCCTGTACCATTGCGAGTACTTTGTCTTTTGGTCGTTGTAACAACACTGTCTTCTCAGCATTAAGAGCTTCCACCTACAAGAGTTGCCAAAAGACAAGCTCTCAGTGCACTCATTTATTTTTAGAGCTTCGTAAAAACTAAACACCATTGTAAAGAGTTAAAAAATAGTACCTTCCTCATAAGCGCTTCAGCTTCATCCACTTTACCTTCTTCACCAAGTGCTTCCACTTGCTCCAAAAGGTTCTTAATTTTCTCCTCCAAAAGAGACAACTGTTCAGCTTTTTCTGCAGATAGAGTAGGAGGTGGAGGCGGTTCAACCTCTTGTTCCAGTCGTTCTCGTCCACGCCTAACCTTCCTATCAAGATCACTGACCTATAAACAATTTTCAAATCTTAGCATAGTAAAAACAATGGATTCTATTGAAAAAGTAATAGGAGAGACAAGCGTTACACACCAACTTCTCGCAAAACTGAGCAAGCTCAGCTTCAAATTTAGGCACATAGGAATCATGCCTCGGAGAATTCTCAAAGCTGAAACAGAAAACAAAAATCAAACTCATTAATATGAAGCCGCTCTCACCTAGGCTTAATTTTAACCTCAACAGAGATAACATTGATGTACATAAACATGTAAGATAGTATAACAAATGGTTAATTTGAGTCATTACATACTAAAATGACGCATAATAGTAATGGATTCAGACTCATAAATAAATCAAATAAAGCATTAATGAAGATGTCAATGTACTCACTTCTCTTTCAACTTTGGATCATGAATTCTCGAGCATGCTCCTGAAAAAAAAGGACAATAATGAAGCTAAGATAACAAAAAAAAACAAAGCAGGAGCGAGTGAAGTTAAAAAAATGACTGACCAAGATCGCTTCGAGTGTTAACAAAGAGGTCATGCGGACAAAATCGAACCATATAGAATGCACAAACCTCTCTATCGTCCCATTTAATCTCCTTGAAACCTCTTCTCTCTTCGTCTGTCAAATTACGAGCTGCACAGCAAATTCGTTTCACTTGTTAGCTAATTAAACACGAAACTAAAGCTTTACATGGTTCAATTTCGTGTATGAAAAATTGAAAATGAATTAAGATTGGTCCTCGATTAATTCACCTGCGCCCATAAGTTCGTCCAACAGAGCTCGCTGAGCGTCCATGGCGGGCTATGAAGTGAATCCAAAGAAAGAGAATAGGTACTTGCAGAATCAAATTGAAGAAATTCTCGAGAGGAAGACGAACAAAAGTGGAGGAGTGATGATTAGGGTTTCGTTCGTCAAGATTCAAGAACAAAGGGCGTTTTCTATCGTACTGTATTGCCTATATAATAATAATTTTTTATAAGTTTGTATAATTATTAATTTATAATATTGATGAAACCATATAATGTATTCATAAAAAACTAATATTTTATAAAATAATATTAGTTATTTACTGATCCACATAACCGACGACAATTGCCGAACTGATTTGTTAACAAAATCTCGTAGACATCAAAGTACATTGGGTTTGGACAAGTTTTGAGACTATATAAACTTAATCGAAACTGATACGACGCATCTTACAAACAAGATTAGCTGTAGGGAAATCAAGTTCACTACCAGCTTCTGATTTCATCACATCTTTGAGCTGATCTCTTGGTGTATCCAAACACTTCTGAAATGTTGCAAGAACAGGCGGGATTGGCATGGACAAAGCTGAAAGCACATTGCTCAAATACTCTATATCTACACACAGTTGTTGTGCTCCTCTGTCTGATATGTATTGGATTCCTCTCAGTTGCTCCATGTAAAGAGCCGTTGCGCCTTCTGCTACCTGTTTTTTTAATGGTTATGTACTTGGTCCTCTTGTGATACGAAGTTGACTAAAGCTTAAATTAGAGTTACCTTGAACATCCACTCGGTTGCAAAGAATTGGGCATCCTCGTTGTTTGAGTCGCCATTGTTTGAGATTCCTTCAGCTAGAGGCTCAAGCTGTTGAGGCAATGTAAGGAGATATTCTCCAACACTCGTAACATAAGACTGAGGGTATGAGCTGAAGTTTGGTAGAGGAAAAGCCGTTTGTTCCTCCACTGAAGACCAGATTGGAAGCCGAGATACTTCCCCAAGGCGTTGCCTGACTTTTGATATGAGGACGTCATATACAAGCTCGTTGACTGTGTCCGCAAATGCAGCAACTCTCTGAGATGCCAAAGGCAGTGCATGGAACCGCGGATCTTTAGACTGCGACACGACAAGGGACATATGAATATAGTACCAAAAATGAAAGCTCCACCACAAAAAGATTTAAGAAGTATGATATGAAAAGGAATCAAACTATTCATTTCAGTACCTGCTCCAATAGGTTTAAGAGTTTTTGAGCCTTCTCAGGAACATCAACTAACCGAATAGCTGCCACATCCAGGGAAGCTCGTCCAGCCATAGAAAAATCCCCAGTACTTTGCTCACTTGTCAAGTGTGATAGGTTGTGATCCAAATTTGTGCCAAATAATGAAACAGACAAGCTGGAGTTTAGTCTAGCTAGAGTGGCTCTCAAGGAGGCTTCAAAGACCGAAGATCTGCTTGTGAGGCAATCAGCTACAGTAAGTATTTGTAGTGCTCCTTGGACAATGGACCATTCCTCGTTTGAAGTCAAATCTATCTTGCGAGAGCTCTCCCTTTTCTCCGCACTTGCCTCTTTCTTTGAACCAACTCCATCACCTATACCATCCACTCCACACACAACCCTCAAAGATTTGAGAGTTTCTTGAAGCATCGAGATATATTGCAACATTATGTCATCTAATGCAAGTATCAGCTCATCTGCCTCTGAACCACCAGTGAAGCCGATACACCTTTCAACCGCAGCTTCGAGAAGAACAACAACTTGGGGAATAGACTCTTCCATCCTACGCACTGTTTCGCTGAGTTCGATTCCTTGAGCCCCAACACCACGAGTAACAGCCCCTCTCAGATCCACCATTGAAATCTCAGATGATAAAATAGCACGTTCCATATTCCCATACCTAAAACATTATCAACTCTTGTGTCACAAGCAGCCTTAAAGAACACACTCCAAAACAATATCATCGGAAAAAATGAGACAATCCAAAAACAATAGAAACGGACAAAAGACACGGAAGAGAGAAAAGCAAAAAACATGAAACTTACTTTTGCTTAAAAGATTCAAAGGGTGAATATGCGGCCTTCAGTGTATCTATTAAGACCCTAATTTCAGATTCAGCAAACAAGTGCTGTATATTTCTTGCAAACGACCCAGTTACATTGTGCAGTTCAATCAGGGCCTCAAGGTGCTTGGTCTGAATATTAATACCCTTCGGCATGTCTCCGGATAACAGGTCCATCACACCTGTTCAAGAAAAACATCAGAAGTGTCAATTCTCTCCTAAATACATAACATATAGATGCGAGACAAACGAAAAATCATTCCTAATTGTCCGGAAAATTGCAATCACTACATGATCTTCTTTAACCCTTTCTTGCCAATTCACAGATACATGGCATTGGCTACTACGCACAAAATTTTTATTAGAAAACCAAACAAGAGCTGGCAGAAGATATTGATTCTCATTTAACGATCAAGCAAAGCATGAGGATAATAAAGTCCAACCACCAAGGAAGCAACGCAATCCCAATCTAGCTGGGTCAATGACTAAACTAAGAAGGAAATCTGACAACTAAAATGCATTGACATAATTTCCAACCTTTGGCGAGTGCTTTTGTTTCAGGAACAGCATCTCCTGTTGCAAGGTTAAGACGAGAAACAAAACTAGCCCCCAATACTCCCATGGTCTCAACCAATAGCTTTGGGACAAGTGTCATGTAGTCATCAGGGAAGGCAATCATACACCTGAACAATCACGAAAGCAAAAATGTTCTATGGTGAGTGATACTAAAACTGGATTACAAGATTGGGTATAAAGATCTGACATACTGTCCCTAGAAGGGACAAGAAAATATATAGTTACTGTAGGGAAAAAAAACTACACAATTACCATTTCCACTCGTTCTCAAGATAGAGTAGCAGCTCGTCGTAAAAGCTTGGTAGCCAACTGGCAAAGGATGTCTGAGTCTGAGGTGATGTGAACTGAAACTCATCGCCAGTAGACAACCTTTGACTTTCACTTCTCTCACTGGCAAGTTTGTTGGCCCTTTGCTTTGTATCAAAATCCTCCCAGAGCTGTTTTATTGGCTTTAGACGGACTTTTGAGTATTGCAACTCCAGTGACCTGAATCTGCCAATCCGAATGAGAATTCCTCGTAAATCTTGGGCAACATCAACCTGCCAAATTTGAGGATCCACTTTTCAATCCTATAATAGCAACATACATAAGACCACATCTGAATTATTTGGGTTTTTAGATATATGGAGTCCAACCTTATGATAAGTTAATGCATCAGTAAGACGTGGCTGCACCATAGCCTCCAGCCTATCCTCCAACACCTCAAGTTGTTTTCTAACATTAGCAAATTCTGCAACCTGTTGATAAAAATTAGAGTCAAGTAAGGTCGAAAAAAGACTAAAATCCTTAACAGTACTGAAGATGATATTAAACTACCTCTCCAACAGCAGACAAGCAATTTCTCATGCTGGCAAGTGTTTCTGCAGCACGAGGAAGATCACCACTAGCAAAAACATCTTCAACCGTCGAGCTTAACTGAGTTAACCCAGCGGCATCCTATCCTCGTACCAAAAAAAAGAGAATCAATTGCAGATCTACTACACATGATTGATCACAAAATTACTATGCATACGGACCTGTAGTGTTTTATAGGCAGCCTCCATTCTCTGTTTGACACTGTCCACTCTAGCAAGGGTAGCTATACACTCTGCTGAAGAACCTTCTGCCTGAATGTATCAATTTCGATAAGAACACAAATTACCAAATGTTGAGAAACGTAATATCATAGAACATCCAAAATCAAACTAAAATACCTAGGATTAATTCATAATTACTTGTGATCGAGTCTTATACAACACTGTTCAGATTTACACTAGAGGAGATTCAAAAAAGCTCACATACACAGTCCAATTGAAAGTAGAACAGGTATAGAATCAGAAATGCGTACCTTCTTGAGCTTCTGTAGGATTCCAGCAACTGAACCACGCAGAGACACCGCATCATCCCGGAGTCGCAAAACGTCGCGTGTGGCGCGAGGGACACGGAGAAGAGCACCTCCACTCTGCTCTTCGAGAGAAGCTCCGATCTCCTCAGAGGCAATCTGAAGCTTCATTTCCAGATCTACAAGGTGTTTCTCGAGCGAGTCTTGCGGGTGACGCGATTGGCACGATGAGTTAACCCATCGCTTTGCATCGAAGTTCTCATCTGAGAATGGACCAAGATCCAGCATCATCTTGATCGAAGATTACCCAATGACTCTTTTCAAATTCGAAGATGATGGTGAATGAAGTGCAGATCGATCACCTGAATCGAAGAAGGAGAAAATGAACCAAATTAATCTAAACCGACTTCAATTTCGGTTTTGTTATTAATCTATACAAAACCGAAGATAAATTCCCAAACCTGGGGACAAAATTGATGGGTCGTTAGATAAAATAGAAACTTTTTGTGTAAATAATTTTCTCTTTATTTTACTTGGAGACCACGCACTTCTAGAACCATCCTTCTCTAGCATCTTCTAACTCCTTGTTGTTGCTGCTATATAATCAGTCTCTAACCATTTTTTCGTTCATACGTCGAAAATTCTCTGTCGAAAATTAATATAATTCTCATTTGCAAAAATGGCGTCAGTATCTCTAGCTCTAAGGAGACTTCTCACTTCACCCGTCGTCACTCGCTCCCTACAAACCATTCGTCCGGCGGCTTCTTCTCGTCTCTTCAATACCAACGCCGTTAGAAACTATGAAAACGAAGATAACGGCATCGATAGTAACCATCGTTCAAACCGAACAGTTTATCGCCACGGCGGCGATTTCTTCTCAGGTAATCGAAGATTCCTCCATAAGTTACTTCCAATTTTGGTTTAGATTTATCCGATCTAACAATTCTCTGCGAAAATCGATATATGTTTATTGATTCGTTTTTTTCAACAGATATGTTCGATCCATTTACTCCAACGAGAAGCTTGAGTGAGGTGTTAAATTTCATGGATCAGTTCAGCGAAAGTCCAGTGGCTCGTGGAGTGGGAGCTTCAGGAGTAAGACGTGGCTGGGATGTAAAAGAGAAAGACGATGCGTTACATCTAAGAATAGATATGCCAGGATTGAGTAAAGAAGATGTGAAAATAGCTTTGGAACAGAATATATTGGTGATTAAAGGAGAAGGGAAAACAGAGACGGAGGAAGTAGATGTTACTGGAGATGGACAACGGAGGTATACAAGTAGGATTGGATTACCGGAAAAAGTATACAAGACTGATGAGATAAAAGCAGAGATGAAGAATGGTGTGTTGAGAGTGGTGATCCCTAAGATTAAAGAAGAAGAGCGTAACAATGTACGTCATATAAACGTTGACTAAGAGTTTCTTTGGTTTCTTTGTTATTTCTGAGTGAGTTTGATAAGTTTGGACTTCTTATCTTCGTTTTAATCGATTACACTAGAAATAATAAACTCTTCATTCTCTAATAGAATCAAGCACTGTAGCTATTTTAAATAAATATTTGATATTAAATGCCAAAACAACAAAATACTATTGAATTCTAAAGTTCAGTGAATCAAGCATTAAACCTTCTAAGACAAACGGAAGGTTTAGATAACTTAGTAGGGTCTCAGCTTGCATCAGCTTCACACTCTTATCATAGTTAAAGCCTAAAGGTGTATTGTGAAGTATGATCGCATCTATTGTTTTTATCAGATTCCAAATATGAGAACACTTGGATTTCAAATAACAAATGGAACACCAAATTCAAATACGTGTATGGATAGATATCTCAAAGGTACTTGGAGGGGTTAAAACTCTTTGTTTTTAGCTATGTTAAAAATGACTTTTTCGGAGTTCTATTTAAAGATTTTTGATATTTGCTTAGAGACTCAAAATCTTGATACGGTCATAGGCTTCTTTGAAAAAAAAAAAAAAAGAGTTTAACCGGGACAAATAAGTGACCTTCACATATTCGTAAGGATCACGAATCATCCTTGTCTTTTAAGTTCTACTAATCACCACTACTACCTATTCTTATCCAAGAACGTGTACAATTACCATAAACACAAAAAGCAGAATCTGTTATATATTAGTGATCCAATACATGTTATGCGTTGTATCATCAACTACTCAACTGTTTCCTTAAAGCTGGGTTCTCCTGTCTACTCTATACCTGTTTATTTAGCTTGAATTTTGCAGGTTTCATGGCTTCTTGTAACAGTGAAAAGACATTCCCAGGGAACATTCTTGGTCTAGCTGTATTGTTTCTTGGTTCTTGAAAACTCTTTACTTTGAACTAACATGTGTTATTTGTTTTAGAATTTTGGGCAATTCAAGAGTACTTTTTGAAGACAAGATGTCTTGGAGATTGTGTCAAAGCTCAAAAAAGTGATGTTTAAAAATTTATCGTCAAACCTCCAAAACCATTTTCAAGGGCAGACAAAAACACAACAAGATAATTAAATAATGACTTCAAAAAGTCTTTTCAGATACTATTGTATTGAAATATTAACCGTGTAGGTCGGTAAATTTTGGGGATTGGTCACAAGTAGAGGAGACAACTAGTAGTAAATCACTCGTTTTTGTTTTTCACGAGGTTTAAATGTTATTTTCCTTGTTTGTGGTATTTTCAAATATTAATATTATGATTTTTCTCATATTATATAGTGTCTACAACTCTACTAACTCCTTTTACATTTCATACTACTTAAAAATCCTTAAGCCTTTGTTACTGTTTCTTTTGTAAACCAATGAGCTCAATCCATGTTGCTTCAGTACTTGTCTTGTTTCTACTTTTGCAGCTCTCAGAGTCTCGTCACCTCAACTATGTTCACATTAAAGAATCTCAGTTTAAGGTTCTTGATTTAACATTTCATCAGCTCTTTAGTGGAATCTGTCTTTTCACGTTTCTCAAAACTAATGTTGTTGTTTTAATGTGGTTTAGGATCAAAGTGTTAAGTCCAGTTTGATATCTAAAGAACAGGTAAAGGTTTCTCAGTTAGTGCCGGGTACAGTGAAGCAACACCATCGTCGATCTCCACTTCTCTTTGCAGATTATCCTAAGCCATCCACTCGACCTCCTCGCCATAACTGAAACCTCTCTCTTTAGGGTTTTTGTATGTGAGTGAGAGTAAATAATATAGGTCATTAACAGTTTTCTTAGTATGTTTCCAAATGTGGAAGTTGTTTTGGATTATAGGTTCATCTTAATATCTATTTTGAGTAAGTTTTCCAAAATAGTTATAGCATCCATGACCATGATCGCTCCAACTGTGACAGTCATGAATTTGACTAGTTAGGCCCATTTAGAGGTTTAAAGCCCAATGCTAGCTCATTTGCAATCTCTCTTATCAGTTTATCCAACATGAATGAGTTAAAATTTGTAACCAGAAGACTTAAAACCAAAATATAAAATATTTCTGTAGGTAAGACTGAAAAAGAAGAAACCTAACGTATAAAAACATTTCAAGAAAATTATATATTTTCAAGAAAATTATATATTTTCAAGAAAATTATATATTTTCAAGAAAATTATATATTTTCAAGAAAAAAACTTAAAATGCAAACAAGAATTATAAAATTTAAATATATATCGAAATTTTGTAAATTTGTGTATACTTGTGTATCAAAACTCCAGAAAAAACAGATATTTGTGTATATGTTGAGAAAAATACATTATTGAATTATTATTTTTTTCATTCTCTGGAGATACTCTTTTTTTTAATGTCTTAAACTTTGCATCGCCTTATGTGTATGTGAGGAAATAATAATTAATAACTTAATACTTATATAAATTATAATATTGAGTTAAACAAAATAATTATAAACATAAAGACTTTTAGATTAAAATTACCAAGAAATCAAACTTTTAGATTTTTTTCGACTGTTCCAAATTTCTTAAATTCTTATTTAACTTGTAATAGTGTATTATGATATAAGTAATAAAATTAGATGTTAAAAAAAAAAAACATAAAGACATGATTCAGTGACTTTTTGTACGGTTGTTTCTTTGATTCTACTCCTAATTCTCTCAACTAGTATTATATTTTACTTACATAACTTTATAGTTCTTTTCTAGCCTATAATTTCTTCTTTTAAACTACAATATTTTTACAAAATAATTATTTTGAAAAAAAATAAATTTTTTTTATCTCGGAAGAACAATCCTCCGTGAAGGCAGCGTTTAAATCGATGGTGGAAGTGTGTGAGGTCGTGCTTAATAAGGTAAAGAACATGTGAGGCTGACATTTTTGTTAGGTTCGACGAAGAGTGCCATGCACGCACATAATTTTTTCTTCTTCTATACACATTTTATGATTAATTTATTAGGTGGTTGTTTTTGAAGATGCACAATTTGTCATCCATTGACTAGCTTTGATTTTTTTTAATCTTTTAATTCATTTGTCAAAAAAAAAATGTATTTTGAATTTCTGAAGCTAAAGAACGAAAAATATGTATAGGCTTTTACATCTAGTATAAGAAGAAGAAAAAAACTATCCAATCAAAAATTCATAGAAAACCTATTATTATGGTATCAAAATTTAAAGATATACTTTGTTCTTATATGTTTTAGGTTTATGATTTGTTTTAGGTTGAAAATATTGTTCCCAGCTTTTTAATTTTATTGTTATTCATAAGTTGTAATTTAAAAATGTAATAATTTAAAATAATCACATTTATTAAATAATTATTGGTCATAATATTTTTTACTAAAAAATAATAAATTTAAAATAGTAATTATTTGTGCTTTAATTTGTGTAAATTTCCTTCACATAAATATATTTGTGAATAATAAATTAGTAAATGGTTCAAAATGGCTGCATTAGGAGTTTACTACTTAATATTTGTGGTTTATAATAACTAATTCTTAAAAAAATGAAACTAAACTAACTTCAATCAAAATTGCATTGCCGAGGCTTGGCCTGAGAAATGGTCAAAGAGAGGAGCAGAAACAGCGGCGTCAAACAAGAAGATTCTGACTGCAAATTTTCAATTTCCAAAAGATCTTCCAACTCTGTTAAAAAAATAATAAAAATTTAGGGTATCTTTCAAGAACATAACAAAAACAATTAGTAGTATAATACATGTGTTCATAGCAGACTAAGTAAAGTAAACGAAAGAAATAGGAATCCAACTGTGTAAATGGTCCCACGACACGATCGTCCTCTCATTGGCACCTAACGAAACCTTACATCTCCTCGAAAAGCCAAACTCCTTTTTTTTTTTTGGTTCTGAAGTTTACTTTTAACAGTCTTATTTTCTACTTCCATAATGGTTTCTTTACTTTGTCGTCTTCTTGTCAGAATCTTTGACCGTCTTCATTCCAATGTGATTGTATTGATCAGATTAAACGGATCGAGTTATTCGGTAATCGGATTATTCAGAAATTTAAAAATTCATCGAATAAACCGAAATTTTTTTTTTGGATTAATCGTTTCGAATCAAGGTTTAATTGGATCGGATCAATGCAAAAACATTTCGGATTAATTAGATCAGAAATTTTATTTAATTGTATTATTCTATTAAAATTATATAATTTTACTTCAAAATTAAATTTTAATCCGAATAATCTGAACAACCTGAATAAATTGATTATTTTAAACCGATCTGATCCGAAATCTGAAATAGAAATAAAACTGTGCCGATTAACTTATTCATCCATATCCAATTAACCTGAATCCGATCTATTTTGGATTTAACCGATCCGAACAATTCGATCCGATTGCCCAGAGCTAACTATACCCTCTCCTCAAAACTAAGTTTGACCACAGACTGATACGTTGGGGTTATAGTTAGTACGTTAGGTCTAAAATAGCGTTCATTAAAACTATAAATATTTATTTTCATTAAAACTATAAATTAAAAACCCGAAG
>KE158483.1:5247-26665 GCA_000411055.1 Leavenworthia alabamica | reverse complement strand
GACTTCCAAGCCAGCCACGGATTCGACTCATAACATCCCGAGCACCTCCCGGAGTTCCCGGAACACCTTCCCAAGGTTCCCCGACGTCATGCTCGTACACGGATGTTACAGAGATACTTTGGACCTTATGAGATAACAGATCGGATTGGCAGAGTAGCTTATATTTTAGCGCTTCCTCCGCATAATAGAATCCATCCGGTTTTTCACGTCTCTCAACTAAAGTATGCAGTATCAACATCTTACACTCCTCAGCAGCTACCTGCAATCCTAACTCCATCGTTTGAATGAGATACATAACCCGAAATTTTTTTGGATATTCGTAAGTCGGCTGATGGTATGGGGACTGAGATATTAGTGAAGTGGAAGGTTTTACCAACCATAGAGTCTACTTGGGAATCTTTACCATATTTAATCCAACAGTTTCATGACTCTCACCTTGAGGACAAAATGAATTTATTGCGGGGGAGTATTGAAAGACTCAGAGTACCAATGGCAATGCTATAGAGGAAAATGAAATCAAAAGATAAAAGAAATTGTTATTTGGGGAAACAAAATAATCAAAGTGGCTGAGAGTACAAGTATGAGAAAAACTCTCTCAAATACCGAAGCTCTAATAACTTTTACAAATAATGAAATCACTGTCGTTTTATTTATTTTACCTAAACTAAAGTTGTATTTAAGAGAATCGACTCATTTAGGGTTTCATTGTCGAAAATACAATAAAAAACTTTTATCTTATCGTAGCCGCATTTACTTTTCTAAAGAGTTCTTCGTTTATCGATAGTGTGAATCATGTTCATTTTCTGAGTTCTTAAGGTTAGCCACTTCACTGTTCTTCTCAGACGGTTCAAGCTCTATTTACTCAAGTTACTGCGTTTTTTTTATCTTTATGTGATTGCTGAAATTTTTTCTTATGCGCAGGCTCTGGGTGATTATTTCGATATAGGTATTGCAATCGTTCATTTTCTGAGTTCTTAGGTTAGCCACTTCACTGTTCTTCTCCCACAGGTCAAGCTCTATTTACTCAAGTTACTGCATTTTTTTATATTTATGTGATTGTTGAGATTTTGCCTTACAGACAGGCTCTGGGTGATTATTTCGATATAGGTATTGCCATGTAAGATACTAACATTTGATCGTTTTATCGCAGATAAATCAATTTCGTCTGATCCTTTTAACAGAAAACTTCTGAGTAAGTTTTTATGGTCTCTATGGTTCAATGATCTTGTTTTCTAGCTCATAATCTGGTGATATGGTGAAGGATTTATCGTTCTAGGGTTTTACTGGGGTTCCCTGTTATTTGTTCATTAGCAGTTTAGGCTTTATGGTTTTAGTTTCTTCGTCCTTATCTGTGCATTTACTTATTTATCTATTTACTAGTTTATATAATGTGTTAATCGCAAAAAATTCACAATGCCAATGTTCTTTTTGGAAATCACACCACTCACTCAATGAAAGTTCATGTTTTAATGCGTATCAAGTCCAGTCTTCCTTTTGTCATCAGCTATTTCTAAAAAGTCTGTTTAAAACTCTTGTGTTACAGGCCAAATTACTAGGATGGGTAAACATTCTGATGAAGAATCAGATTCCGACATCAGTGAGTCTGAGATAGATGTCTATTCTGAAAAACCTTACAAGCTACTGAAGAATGGGAATTACAAGGTTAAGGTGAAGGACACTTTCAAGTGCCCATTTTGTATTGGAAAGAAGAAGCAAAACTACAAGTACAAGGAGCTGTTGGCTCATGCGTCTGCTGTTGCCAAAGGATCTTCCAGTAAAAATGCTAAGCAAAAAGCAAATCATTTCGCGTTGGCCAAGTACATGGAGAATGAGCTTGCTGGTGATACTGATCTCCCACGCCCACAAATTGCCTCATCCTCATCGAGGCAGTCTCAAGCAGATGTGGATGAAATTTATGTTTGGCCTTGGATGGGGATTGTCATGAACCCAGTGAGAAGACCTGATGACAAGCAATTTTTCCTTGATCCAGCCTACTGGATAAAGAGGCTCGCCAGATTCAATCCTCTTGAGGTGAAGACCTTTTGGCTTGAGCAGGATTCCGTAGTTGCTGTCATCCCTAAGTTTAACAGTGGTTGGAGTGGGTTTGAGAGTGCCGCAGAGCTTGAGAAGGAATTTGAGATTAAAGGCTGCAGCAAAAAGAACTGGACTGCTGAAAGAGGAGACTGGAGGTCTTCGGCTTATGGTTGGTGTGCACGAGCAGATGACTACAACTCTCAAGGGTTGATAGCAGAGTACCTTTCCACTGTTGGAAAACTGAAAAGATTTTCTGATATCTCCAAGAAGGAAAATCAGGATACAAATGTTGTGGTGGAAGATCTAGCACATAAAATTGCTGTAACAAATGAGGATCTAAACAACGTCCAGTACGAATACAATGTGAAAGCAACCACTCTGCGAAATGTTCTCAAAGAGACAGAGAAGCTGGACCAAGCTTATAAAGAAGGTTTGGTACTGAAAACCGATTGCTTATGTTTCACCCCTCGAGCTTAGGTTTTTTGACTCGTTTCTGTACTTTTTTTTCCTCTAGAAACTAAAAGAATGCAGGAGCTTTCGCGGTACAATATTAAAAAGATATTAGAAGTAAAAGAGAAGCTGAGCAATGAACTGGAGTTGAAGATGCATAATCTGAAGACTTGGTCCAAAGAATTGGCCAAGAAGGAAGCACTAACTGAACTGGAGAGACAAAAGCTTGATGAAGACAAGAAGAAGGTGATATTTAGTTATTATAGTAATTCTTATGCGATTATGTTTTCGAGAGTATTTATAATCTTTTTGTTTTCTCTTGTTATGACAGAGCGAGACCATGAAGAGCTCTCTCGAGTTGGCTTCACAAGAGAAGGAAAAGACAGATGATCGTGTCTTGAAACTTATGGAAGAACACCAGGTATGTTTTCAGTAAATGACTCGAACTAAATCTATTTTTACGTGGCAAGTTACAAAAAAGAAAAATAATTTATTTTTCTTGTTTGTGTTTAAAGATTAGAACTCTTTAACTCTTTCTTTTTTCTGAACTCCAGAGGGAAAAAGAAGATAAATTGAACAAGATCCTTCAGCTTCAGAAGGAGTTAAATAGCAAACAGAAACTCCAAATGGAGATTCAAGAGCTGAAAGGAAAGATGCAAGTCATGAGGCATGTGGAGGATGAAGATGACGAGGATGTGAAGAAGAAAATAAAGGAGATGAATGAAGAGCTGGAGGAGAAGTGTTCAGAGTTAGACGATATAATGGAAACTAACTCAGCCCTCATGATTAAAGAACGTCAAAGCAATGATGAGATACAAGAAGCACGAGAAGAATTGACAAAGGTATTTATATTTTAAATGCTTCCATGTTCTTTGCTGCTGGTCTATAATATTGTGAGAGTAATTAATTATTTGCATGTAATGGGCTTTTCAGGAATTGATTTTGAGTAACTTGTTGAATGATCGAACCAAAATCAGAGTAAAGAGAATGGGAGAACTTGATGAAAAGCCCTTCGTGAAAGCATGCAAGAAGAGATTCAGAAACGAAGAAGCTAACTTGCAGCAAGCCATCCTTTGCTCGAAATGGCAGGAAAATCTCAAGGATCCAGGGTGGAACCCATTCAAACACGTCGGGACTGGAGACAAAATGAAGGTTTGTTATGCCTCATGTCACATAGAGATTTTTCCACACTATGCATCATTACTCAGTCCCATTTAAAAAGCCTTAATTCAGGTGAATTAGTAGTGATGGTGTTGTTATATGGAAATGGTGCAGGAAGTTGTGGACGAAGAAGATGAGCAACTTAGAGAGCTGAGAAAGGAATGGGGTGTAGAAGTGATGAATGCTGTAAAGACAGCATTAGAAGAACTGAATGTATATAATCCAAGTGGACGCTACTCAGTTCCAGTACTGTGGCATTCGAAAGAAGGAAGGAAAGCAACACTGAAAGAAGTTATAAATTACATGACACATCATATCAAAATTCTCAAAGGCAAAGGAGTCTAATAAGTTAATAGCTATTTTGTTCCTTCTCAAACAAGCATAAATCTGGGAGTCTGCTCTATGGTGATACTGGATTGAACTAATTAGGAGGTATTGTGAATCAAATGTATCAAGAATTCAAAACCGAGTAAGAGAAAGGTCTATCGAGTGAGTATGGATAATGATGTTTTTGGGTGTTTCTATTAAACAGGCCCAATGGGTTCAAATCTTTGATTAAAGGATCTTAAGTTTATTATTACAGGCGACAAGAGTGAGGTTGGTCTCTTCTCCGACGATTCTCAAACTCAATTTAGCGATATTTCGAGGATGTAAACTTAAAATTATTTTTGTTGACTAAGAAGGCGGGAACATGTTTTTGGTGAATCAAAGTCTTCTTACATTTTACACTTTTAGGGCTCAATCTTGAAAATTGTACAGAAACTTCATTCTTCTTCACAAGTTTTCAACTTTTTTTTAAAAACTTTTTGGTTCGTTCTCGAAAAAAAAGTATCAGTCAATGTCCTCTGAATCTATACACATGTCATAAAAAGTAAAAATAAAAAAGAATTATGAAAACAAATTGATGATTCAACACGATCTTGACGTTGGTTCAAAAATTAAAGACCACTTGCTTTTATACGAGATTACTAATTTTGTGATTAGTAATATTAGTATATCAGTAAACTTGCATGTTTATATACACGCCGTGGCTTTTACCTCAGAATCAATCACCCTCTCTTTTGTTGCCGTCAGCTACAGGTTTTTCTACACAGTTTGATTACGATTTGTTTTTTAGGGTTTTGAAGTTTGTGAAGAAGAAATGAATACTATTGTTGGATTGGACAATCTATCGAAAGCACTCATAGAGGCTGGAACTAATCTTCTTCTTGTCTCTCATTCTTCTACTGATCAGCTTCTTACTCTTCTCGATGTATAGTTTCTCTTTCTTTTTATTCTTCAATCAAAATCATTCCTTTGCTATCTGTCTTTTGTAGCCTTTCGTTAAAAGATTCTATTAGGTTTGATTTTACGAAATGCGATTAGGGTTTCTCTTTCTTGGTGATAAGGAAAGCTTAATTGTTGATTTGAGTTTAATATTTGGTGAACTCGTTGCGTTTTCTGGGATTTCGATCATGTTAATTTAGTTAAAAGTGAATCCTTTTCAAAGTTTTCTGTTGAATCTCTAATTCAATTTCTCTGTTGATAGGAAACTGAGTCTCTGCTTAGAAAAGTAAATCAAAATCCACCCTTGCCAATGCAAAATGCTCTTATTCCATCGAGGAAAGCTTTGGTATCAGTTGACCTTTTAAGCCATCCTGATTCTGATGTTAGGGTTTCAGTTATATCCTGCTTAACCGAAATCGTGAGGATAACAGCTCCAGAAGCCCCTTACAGTGATGATCAAATGAAGGTAATTCATAGTCTTTATTTCTCTCTCTCTGTAAGACTCTGTTGAAATATGCTTCTTTGGTATTACAGGAGATCTTCAAGTTGACAGTAGAAGCTTTTGAGAAGTTAGCTAATGCGTCTTCTCGCAGTTATAGGAAAGCCAAGTCTGTTCTTGATACTGTTGCAAAGGTCAAATCATGCTTGATGATGTTGGACTTGGAATGCTATGACCTCATTTTACAAATGTTTCGGAAGTTCTTGACAGTCATAAGGTATATAGATTATTATTCTTGAGAAACTCTTTTGATCATATACTGAATACGAGTTCTCTTGTGTGTGTGTGCATCTAATAGATCTGATCATCCTCAAGTGGTGTTTTCGTCAATGGAAATTATAATGATTACAATTATTGACGAAACTGAAGGAGTATCCACGGATTTACTCGATATTCTCTTACAAAGTGTCAGAAAGGAAAATCAGGTAAGGTTTCTTCCTATTTCAAGTTAGTTCTCTTTTGCCATCATTTAATTTGGAATTTGATTTGTCTTCTCTTCATGTTTAAGAATGTTTCACCAATGTCTTGGAGTCTTGTGGAGAAGGTTCTTAGTAAATGTGCCAACAAACTTAAACCATACATCATCAAAGCTTTAAACTCAACAGGAGCCAGCTTGGATATGTATTCTCCAGTAGTTTCATCCATATGGCACAGTGTTTCTGACTCTACTAAAGTCAACGATATAGTTAACACCAAAGAAAATGAGGTATTAAAGAATAGTTAATTGAGTTGCTTGGTATATGGTAAATCCTGAAATCTCATATGAATCTGTATGTTATGAGCTATCCTTTTCATGATTCAGGCAGCTGAGGCAAAGTTGGGGAGGCAAGTAGGCCTTTGTGATTCGTTAGAGGTATTATTTTTGGTGAGCTTGTCCGTTGTAAAGTTTTAGCATCTTTTAACAGTGTTGTTTAGCTAATTAGCTTGATCTAGGAGAAACTGGATTTGGGGCATTCTAAAAGTAGTTCTAAGAGACATTCAAGAGACCCAAGAATCAATGAGAATGACAAAGTAAATAGAAACGATTCGAATTTGTTGAAACAGAGTCTGAAGCAAGGGCGGTCTGAAAGTACCAATGAAGAAACAGAATTAGGAATTACAGGAAAGAGAGGATGGAAACCAAAAAGAGATTCCGAAAAAAGATATTCATTAAAGACGTCTGATAGCAAAAGGATCAAGAAGAAAAGATCTGGAGGAGAATCATCACTAGGAAAGGTGGCTACCAAGACAACACCTTTGCCTAAAGAAACTTCCCTAGCCACTAGTAGGGCTCTGACAGGTTCACTTAAACGAAGCCTGGTTCAGTTGGATGATAGTGATCATGATTTAGATTCTCTTTCTTCACCAAGATTGAAGAAATTGGCATCATGTTTCCGGGATGAAGAGGCTCTTGAAAAAGAATCAGACCAGGAGAGCTTTGAGAAACTAGAAGTTGACAGAAAATTTGGAAACTCAAGCAAGAAGAATAGTTTAGAGAAAAGTCAGATAAGAGCCAAAAAGAAGTCAATTGTAGAAGCTGAAACTGTAAACCCCAGTGGAAAACGATCATCAGCTCGCTCAGATGCTAATAGAAAGGTAGAAAACAGGATAATCAATATATGATAACTCTGGTCGAAATATATGATACTGTAAAAGTTTGTATTGAATTTCACGTTTGAATCAACTGTGCAGAGGATGGCATCGCACGTTGCAGCTAGAGAATTGGCAGGCGAATATGAAGAAACTTTAAAGAGCCATCCGACAAGGAGACGCACAGCAAGAAAAGAAGTGGAATACTAAAGCTTTTGTGATGCCTTCCGTCCTCATTATTAGCCACTGGTTGTCACATATATGTTACCAAATGACATATATATTTCCTCTTTTCAGGAGCCTGATACGAATGGATTTGGCGAGGATTTGGTTGGTGCGAGAGTTAATATCTGGTGGCCACTCGACAAGACGTATGTATATTCAAAACTTGAAGGTTTAAGTAAGTGTGCCGTATTTTTGCTTTATCATTGATGGTCTTGTGCTGTGCAGGTTTTATGAAGGCGTGGTAGATTCTTATAGCATTCGTAAGAAGACACATAAGGTGGAAAACAACTCTGATCTGATACTCAATTTTGTTGCTCCAATCAGATGGTGCATGTTGCTTAGTTGAGTGTTTGTTCCCCATACTGGTTGTAGGTAATATATACTGATGGAGAGTCAGAGGAGCTTAATCTGAGTGAAGAACGCTGGGAGATAATCGAGGATGACACTTCAGGCAGTGAGGTACAAGTTTTTTTTCTTGTTTTTTTAGAGGAAGTGTGAATCAAAGTGCTTAATTAACCATTTCCCCAAAATGGATGATCAGGATACGGAGATTGATCTGCCAGAGTCCATTCCTTTATCTGACCTGTAAGTAAAAACTTGTGATGGTTGATGGATCGGCTTGTTATTAATGTGATATGTGTAAAGTGTCAATCTTTGACTCTTATGTTTTTTTAATTTTCAAAGTCAATAGTGTTTTGCTGTTTTTATGATTTTGTAGAATGCAGAGGCAGAAAGTCAATAGAAGCAATACTGTGTCCTCAAGTGTAAGGTGTGTGTGAGAATTTACTAGAAATCTTGATGTTTCCTTGTTCTGAGCGTGTGTATATTTATTATGGTGGTGGATGATAGATCCTCCGGTAGAACAGTGATGAAGAAGGATTCTGGAAAAAGGTTGAGAAAACAACTGAAAAGAAGCAAAAGTGAAGAGGAGGAAGTGAGTGGAGATGCTGAATCTGAAAGAAAAAAGGAACTGAATGAATACGAAGATGATTGGAGCGAGGAGAAGGAACAGTGTGGAAACAAAGATGAAACCAAAGAAGAAGAGAATTCAGAGGTTGAGAGTGAGAGAGAAGAAGAAGAAGAAGAGCCAAAGTGGAGAGAAACAGATGATGATATTGAGAAAGAGTCAGTTATATAGATAGGAAGACATTGTGTGTAAACAAACAACCATTATCAAAACTACATTGGTGATATGACTTAACCCTGGTTTGTGTTTAGAAAGATCATTCATTACCGTTTGTTACTTGTAAAAACTAAACAGTAATAATGGTGGTTATATAATAAAATCATTTACCAAAGTGCGACTTTGACTTTTTAACTGACAGAAACTACTCGGAAATGTTCTCTGTGTATAAATTTGGACTCTATTTATCATTCAACCATCTTGGACTGGACGGCTTGTATTTCGGAGACTTTAATCCATATTATCATATTCAGAATATATATAAAACTTAAACCATAATTGACTTGAAACATTATAAAGCTTCCTCCTTGTTAAACATTCTTCAAAGAAAACTTTATACATCGATGCTTGTATCCCAAGAAAACCTTTTGTAACCAAATTCAGAAATATATACTTTCTAATCCTCGCTTTTGTTTGTAACATTTTGTTATCAACACGATACAAACGTTAGGCTTTTTAGATTGGGTAACCAATCAATGAATTTAAAACTATGACCGACAAAAAAATATAAATGTAACGGTCAACTGTCTATAGATTAAAGGGAACTTTCCTATTAGTCTATTGGGAATAAGTGCGGACCCCGATATAAGGAATACAATAAAGTCAAGGTCATAATTTTCACTTTCTCACCAAAGGTTTTGTTTTAAATAAAATTGTAAACTAAAAACAAGATAATGATACAAAGGAGAAACAATTTAAAATCAAAAAGCATTGCCCATAGATTTGTATAGAAGATCTTATCATCTTATAGATCATACGTACCATTACGTCCTTTTTAACAAGCTCTTCTAGAATTGCATTATATTTGTATTATATATAAACTGTTTGGTATTTGAAAGTTTTAAAACTTAAACCATTAAGGCTTTCCCATCTGGCAAATATGAAACATGTAGCATTAAATCTAAAGATTTGTTTCACAACACCTTTCATTGACAATTTTGTTAATGTTCCAAAATAAATTAAATAACATATTAACCCCGTTAATTCTTCATTCACCCAACCCCACATTCTCTCAAGACTACAAATATATATTATTTTAATTTTTCAGTTTTTATTTTTTCAAAAAAATATAATACAATATGTTGACTCACCAACTCTTTTACCATGGTTAGGTGATAAGATAACACAGTAAAAGAAATAGTAACTTATTAACAAGTCTCTCTATAAATACAAATCGCATAGTCTCTCTTAAACGACATATCATAATAACAACCGCTCTTGAGCTCTTTGAAACCTTCTATTCTAATCAGAAGCTTTGCTCTTTCTCTCAAAATATGCCTGTCGACGGGAAACTCGTTTGCGTCACCGGAGCTGGTGGCTATATTGCTTCTTGGATCGTTAAGTTACTCTTGGAGAGAGGCTACACCGTTAGAGGAACCGTAAGGAACCCATCTGATCCCAAGAACTATCATCTTAGAGAGCTTCAAGGAGCCAAAGAAAGACTTACTCTTCATAGTGCTGATCTTCTCGATTATGAAGCTCTCTGTGCCACAATCGACGGTTGCGATGGTGTTTTCCACACAGCTTCTCCGATGACCGACGATCCCGTTAGTAACTAGTTTCTAAATCAGTTGAGTATTACTCTGTTTTCATAGGGTTAATATTTTTATTTAATTAATGTGATTAGGAAACAATGTTGGAGCCGGCAGTGAACGGAGCCAAGTACGTGATTGACGCGGCGGCTAAAGCCAAGGTCAAACGCGTGGTTTTTACGTCATCGATAGGTGCCGTTTACATGAACCCTAACCGTGACCCTCAAACCGTAGTCGACGAAAATTGTTGGAGTGATCTTGATTTTTGCAAAAACACAAAGGTATATATTTTTATGTCTAGACGAAGTATTTATACATAGTAAAATCAAATATGTGACAAAAAAATCGAATATGTGTAGTAAGTATATATAACCCTATAGCCTCGATTAGAAATTTCTAATTTTCTCCTTTTTGCTACATATGTAGAATTGGTATTGCTACGGGAAGATGGTGGCTGAACATTCTGCATGGGAGACGGCAAAGGTAAAAGGTGTTGACTTGGTCGTGCTAAATCCGGTCCTAGTTCTCGGACCACCGCTCCAGTCAGCGGTCAACGCTAGTTTAATTCATATTCTCAAGTACCTCACCGGTTCAGCCAAGACCTACGCTAACTTGACTCAGGTCTACGTGGACGTCCGTGACGTGGCATTAGGCCATGTTATGGTCTACGAATCACCATCCGCTTCAGGCCGTTACATCCTAGCCGAGACCGCTCTTCACCGTGGCGAGGTTGTTGAGATTCTGGCTAAATTCTTCCCGGAGTATCCACTTCCGACCAAGTAAGTCAATTTTGGCTCTCCAAACACGTTGGTCAAAATAATGTCAAAGTCAAACGGATTTTGTCGGTCCAATAAATACAAACAATTTCACTTTGAATTTTAGTACACGGCAGGAATTATCACTTGAACATTATCTAATAAAAATCATAAAATAATAAGTTAGGATAAAAGAGACATGAGTGGTATTTGGTATATTATTGTGTACTATTGTCTCATCTTCCATGTGTTTAAAAATTAGCAACTTGTGGTTGTGGTGAGATTGGTGTGTAGTGTGTACTACATCACTTACACCAAAAGTCCATATCATCTATCACCTAATATTAACGTAGAGATCTTACAAGATCTTAGATATTCACGTGTTTGGGGTTGTGTTTATACTTTATACTAAAAAACAATAAGTGTAGTCTTGCTACGGGTCTAGCTCCATTTGACAAAAGCGAGTGTGTGTAAATGTTTTGTCTTCACCTACTCCAATATTTGGTCACTAGTTTCACGACTTGTGTCTCCCTTATCTACTTTTGTAATACGTTACTCTAGAGTGATATACAAGAAATTGTATCCTCATTTCGTATTTTGTGATTAATATAGTGTTTATTTTGAATGTTATAGGTGTTCTGACGAGAAGAATCCGAGGGCGAAGCCATACAAGTTCACTACCCAAAAGATAAAAGACTTAGGCTTAGAATTTAAACCTATCAAGCAATCTCTGTACGAATCTGTCAAGAGCTTGCAAGAGAAAGGCCATCTTCCTCTTCCTCTTCCTCAAGATTCCAATCAAAACCAAGTCATAACAGAATCTTAGAAGACGATACAACCCTATATTCTGATCATATCCACATAAAAAAACTTTATTTTTAAGTATATATACGTTTGATTTAACTAAATTATTGTTTAATCTTGAATGATTATTTATAGGTGACTGTTAGTTATTTCTTCTTTTTGGTTGTAATTGAAAATATGCCACTCATATGTAAAATATATGATAATGGAAGCAATGTTCTTATTACCCTTTATTTATATATGAAATCGTTCCTATATGAGCCTGACAGAACAAAAAAAGACACCAACCGAGTCTTATGAGGTCTCTATAACTTTTTTCCTTTTTGAAATATAGATAGCGTTGGACTTCACTAAATTATTTTTGTTATCATAACTTTATTCTTATATAAACCTACGAGAATCTGATAATCAAACACACAAAACCGACTATTAGAAGGTCTATGAACCTTTCCACTAGTACCATCGAGAAGTCTATGTGGACTCGGTTAGCTTCAATCTTTTCAGAATTCTAAGTTTTATGATGTTCTAATCAAGGTCAGATGTAGACACTCTACAAGGCAACTGCATATTGACAATGTCTTGTCTTGGAAGTGTCTCCACATTTTGTGAGCTTCTAGATGCAAGAAGAGAAGAGGCTTCTCTGTTTTTCCGAAAGACAAGGTAAGCTATGGCGGCCAAGTAGATGGCAATGCCTAAGAACCCAAGAATTCCACAGAAGACGATAGCAACAAGCTTCATGTGACTATGAATAAGCAGTTTAGTGAAACTGCTCACTATATAGTATATGTTTATTCCCATGATCAAACCACCAATGACCCACGTCAAAGCTGAAATCTGTGAAACAGAAAAAAAGAAACATATCAAGTAAGAGAACAATGAAGTTTCTTTTTTCTTTGGATAAATGAAAATGTGTTTGGTGGTTGCATACCAAGATTGGATTGACGTGTGAACCCATCTTGGTTTTGCAGCTAGTGAACTTGAGAAGAGGAACTAGAGCGAATGGGAGCTCAAATGATAAGATCATCTGTTGAATATTTATTCACATTTGTAGTAAGTCATATGTATACATCTTCATGATTAGAGATAGAATGGTTGTGTTTACCGATGCAATGATGATCAACTTCCCAGCCCCAGCTGAACCACCAATGAGAGCAACGATTAGACTTGGGATTATAGCTAAGCATCTAGTTAGTAAGTTTCTTAGCCATGGCTCAAGTCTTAGATCAAGAAACCCCTGCATAACGTATTGTCCAGCATAAGTTCCTGTTATTGTTGAGCTCTGACCTGAAGCAAGAAGCGCAATAGCGAATAGCTTTGAGCTCCATTTTCCCACAACGTTCTGTTTGAAAACAGAGAAAGTAAAAAGCTATAATGTTTGGATGGATCATAATTGAAAGAAACAAAATAAGCAATTTACCCGTAGAAGAAACGAAGCCTTGTTTAAGTCCAAGTCCTCACAACTAGCTCGATCCTCAGGGCTTAAGTCTGAGGCATTACAAACAGCACCACTTACTGATATGACAGAGACGTTTATGAGAAAGGCCACCATTAAAGCCAAGCCGCTTTCTATCAAGTAAAACCTGCATGCTTCCTTGATGCCAGTAGCTGAACGAGGGATTTTTCTCGACAAAACCAAAGCTGAGTGAAGGAAGAGATTATGCCTGCAGAAATGAAAAACATACAGTCTCATAAGAGTTGTCATATGATGAATGGGATGAAGAGAGAGTGAGCTTACGGCATAACCATGGCTCCAAGCAAAGAGATAGCGAGACCAGTTGCACCATTTCCTTTAAGTTGAGGAACAAAGAGACCATGTAGCACTTCTCCCGGGTCTGGTTTTGAGTAATGGAGCTCAATAAGGAAGCATATAGCAATTGTGAACACAAGAAATGCAATCAAGAACTCCAGCTTTCTCACCTAAAATAACAAAAATTCATCAGAATCGATCATACATAGCATAATACAAGAGTGGATCAAATAGCAAAATCAATACCCCATATTGTTGAAGTGCAAGAAGAATCAGTGTACTTAAACCAGTCAGAAGAACACCAATCCAAACCGGTATGCTAAAGAGCATGTTCAAAGCAAAAGCTGTTCCGATTACTGTAAAAGGAAACTCATTATGGTCATTAGCATTAACAGATAAGTATTTGAGTCACACTAAGAGTAAAGAGAGTGTGATGCCTTCAGGGATGTCACAAGCAACCACTGCAATTTCTGCAACGACCCATAACATAAAATTTGGAACTTTAGAGTATTCAGCTCTACAGTGCTCGGCTAAATGTTTTCCTGTGATCATATAAATATATTAAGCTATAATTTGGATCATAAAACTAAACCAAAGAAACGAGTATTGTGTTGTTGAGTGAGTTAACTAACCAGTGACAACACCAAGATTTGCAGCCAGAGATTGAATTACCAAAGCAGCACATGAAGCCACCAATATAATCCAAAGTAACTGGTTGATTCACAAAGATTTTATATCAAAAACAATAAGCTAAATACTATAAAAACAGAGAGAGTATGAAACACACCTCATACTTGTATTGTGCTCCAGATTGTAGATCAGTCTCAACTGTAAAGAAGAAAAAAGCATTTAGTAATCTAAAATAATTAGATAAAATGATATTATAACAAAGTCAAATGCTTTATGATCTTACAATTTCCAGGATCAATATATGCGATTGAAACAAGAAAGCCAGGACCTAAGTAAGCAAAGAAATTCTTCCAGCTCCTCTTCTGCATATATATTTAAGAAAATCTTATTTGATCAAATAATCAACAGATACGAAATCAATATACTATGTGTTTATGTTGACTCTGACATCGATTTCTTGACTAAGACACTGTTCCTTAGTGTTGATTATAAAGAAAAGAAGAAAAGCAAACCTCAGGGACAATGATCTGATTTGGATCAGAGTTGTCAATGAGTGGAGAATTAGAAAAGCTTCTATTACCAACGGAACTGGATATGAACTGAGGACGTCCTCCAGAAGCTGCGGCCGCCATCGCTATTTCTTTTCGTAAATGTCTTTGTTAGTATCCAACTATAATAACGCGACCAACCAATATATAAAGATGTAAAGTTTACGAGATTAATTTAAAGAAATTGTGGAAAATAAAAATAATTAGTTAAATGAAAAAATCACAACCTTTTAAAAAAATTGAATGTAGGAACCTCGGAATCTCAAAAGGAAGTAGTTCAAGGGTTGTGACAAGACCAACTCTGTTTTATTGGGTCCTCCTACTCAATTTTGTCTTAACTGAACTGTTTTTTCTTTCGCTCAATTTTGTTTTATCCAATCCAAAAAATGGTAGGGGCATTTTAGCAGAATATTCTATTAACGCTAAAAATCTTGAAATACAAGTTATTATCCAGTTAATAATAGTAAATCCTGACCAGATTTTAACGGGACAGTGTTGATTAGGCAGTTAAGTTGATAATAGACAGAGTTGAAAAAACAGAGATAGATATAAAATACTATAAAGTATTAAACAAAGTTAGCAGTAGGAAAGGAACAATGTGATAGTGGGTCCCAGATGAAAGCTTAGTCGATTGGATCTCAGCTACTCTATCGCTGTGGTCCCATCCCATTCACTTTTCTTAGATTCTCTGCAAAATAAAAAAAAGTATAGTTGGACGGCTTCGCTTCACCCCTAAATCCTAATCAACAATCACATTTCTATTGGAGTATTATTTACACATCAATATTCGATTAAAGCATGAATTTGGAAGCAAATATATATATAAGACAACGTTTTGTTATTAAGCCTTTTATTTGTTTTAGAATTAGAACGAAAATCAATCAAATAAGTGTTTTATGTACTATTATTTTAGTTAGAATATTGATGATTATCGTTTTGTTGATATATGAGACGTTGTTAGATGTTAGTGTATCAAGATCACAAATCGAAAAGGTAACAATAATGAAAAATACTTATCATAATAAGTAAGCTATAATGGATGTGTTCATTAAGTACGTTAGGATTGGCCGGCTAGATCCTACTATCATAAGTAGACTTCTATATCATTTTCGTGTCGTTGTTATTTGTTAAGTAACTAGTAAGTAGAGTGGTCCAGCTTAATTAATTTTAATATTTACGTAAGAATGATACTATCATTAACCCATACGCTGTCTGATATATATATGCCATTGATTGCAATAAGAGAATATGCCAATGTCTAAATAATTCGACCTCCACAATCTACGGCTCTTATTTATCGACTCATTGATTCTTATATCACAATTTCTAAAGTGAAAATAGGGCACTGTTGAGTAGTGAAGATAATATAAGCTGATGCAATTACAAAGTTGACTTTAGCGTTCTTATCTCATTCGTTATGCATAAATTGGAGTCCATTCAAATATATACATATCCGAGAACGGATCAAGTGGCCGAGTGGTAGCTGCTTAGTTCTACTGTTTATCTCATCAAATCCTGAGTTCTATCACAGAAGATACATAATTTTGACTTATTGAACACTCTTCGTCAGCGAGTGTAGAGTTTGCTTGGTTTGGGCCTAAAAGTTTGAAATAAAGGCCAGCCCAAATACAATAACTAAAACATAGTCATACATATTTATTAATACGATATATGTATAAGATTCAAATGCATACATTCAAAATGATTGGAAACACTCACTTTAAATTTCAATAATAATTCTTACGTCCGCTTGACGGCTTGAGATGTTGCAAATTATGATGAGGAAGAAAAAAAGATATATATATATATATATATATATATATATGAGATTAGACATCAACCTGGACACCGATATTATCTAGTTTGAACTAACAAACGAGTTTCCATAATTTCTCACATAATTTTATTTAAGTAGTCTCCGATGAAAGGCACGTGCAAGGAAAAAGGTTGTGCATTGAGTAAGAAAAGTAGTATGAAAATAGATTCGATCAGGGGAATAAATTTAAATTGCATCACTAGAAACCATATATTATACTATTCATGGACAGAGATTCTTCTTTCTTTTGGTTGGCCATCTACCAAAGACTATTCTAGTAAAGTTTATTATTTCAATCAAACTAAACACTGAAAACGTGTCATTTACACTGTTCCTCTGATGGCTAAGAGTATTATGTGACACCAGTTTTGATCAATTATGAATAATATAATAATATTTTACCAGACAACACATGTTTTAGAATTGTAAGGCTTTTGTTTCTTTAACTAAGTTCACTGCATCTCTTAGTATTAGTGGACCTACTACTTAACTACCCATTGAACAAAAAATAAACAGATATATCATTTTGAACAACTTGAATTAGTATTCTAATATATTTTATTATAAGAAGCAAGTTGCTTTTTATTATTTTTGTATGCTTTACATATTTCTAAAAAGTTGACTAACGGACAATTTGATATATTATTGTCAAGTCATATGAAATTCTTAAGTTATTTGCTTTTTTAAAAGTTATAATAAAATGACATTTAGTATTTATTGTAGAAAATTTTATTTAAAATGTAAATATAACATTAAATGCCTATTTAACAAGTAATATTCAAGGCTTTGGTGTTTATAAATCAAATAAAAATGCATAACTCAAACTCGAGTGTGAACTGGTTGTCAATATAATATTCTTAATTCGTGTTCCAGTCTAAGAAAGTGTACGGATCTTATTTCGTATTTTATCTCCATCTAATTAGAAAAAAAGTGATTAGTGATTTTATTTAGAGAGGAAAGGAGAGAGTGGATGGAACTAAACCAAACCGCTCGTGTGTCCGAGTCAACGTGGTCAATGGTCAAAGAGGTCAAAGTCCTTAAAATACAGGAAAGCAATTGTGCTTTCGTTACTTGCCTATTAATATTTTTACTCTTGTTGATTTGTTTTTTGTCCACTTGTGTTTCGTATGTCATTAGTGACATCACAAAACTCATCACCGACTTAGAAAACAAGTTCTACTCATCTACAAGTCCAATCCTTTTGGTCGGCCAGGCCAGTCTTTAGTTTTTGTTTTTTTATATGGTAGTTGGATATAAACTCATATCGTATCTACTTGTTTTTATTTTGTCAAATGGTTTACATATGTATGACTTCTAACTTGTATGAGTCTTTTTAATTGCAAAACTATCAATTATGGTTTTATTTGTGTATTATATATAGAAGACAATTATTGTTTTAAATTTTTAGTTATGATAAAATCGTTCATTGAGTGTTGCAAGAACCAACCTATATCCTTTAAAAAAAACACACTATTAGCAGCCCTACTTTTCTATTGAACCATGGAATTGGACATTTCTTTGAATCACGACCGACTTGGTCTGAAGAAGATAATGGTTGGTTGATCTTAAAAGCAAAAGAAGAGAGAAGATAAGATTTGAGAAAGTTCGTCAGCATCATGGAATTGCCTAATGTTTTTTGAAAAGCCGTGTGGGCTTGACTTTGACTGAACAAGACACATAATTAAATATATTATTATATATCAACACCGAATAATCAATCTCCCAGCTGTTGAATTGACTCGCTTTATAAACATATAAGCCACGTTCCCCACACTCTACTATACTACTCATACAGTTCTCATATATGTATACTTTATCAATCGTCCTAATTATTTTAGAGATGAAACATTTTACTTTCTAATTAAACAAGCTTTAATTCTTTAAAAATTCAAATTTATTTGTTTCTCACATGTCATTTGTAATGTACTTTCCGTGTTTAGCATCTAAAAACATTATAATACTTAGGTGTATTAGTTAAATCAATGAAAAACTCGGATAATAATATATAACGTATGTATTTAATTATCAAGCTTGTAAACGAAAACTTGTTTATTAAAATGAATAGGAAGTTTTAAACTACATGAATTTGGTCGTATCCGGACACGACATGTGTTATTTATTGTTCAAAACTATAGAGTCGAATAGAGTAATATTAATCAAGTAATATCCGACTCTTGTACACGTTCTGGAGTTTGGCCGGCTTATAAAAAATACATAACATCTCAAATCAAACGTGGAAAGAATCATCATATAATTATATATGTAGAAGACAGCATAACCAATCACAAACTAAATGTTTGTTTATAAGAGAAAAAGAATGTCAACCAAGTTTGTAAAATAAAAACATATTAAAATATAGTCAAAAATGGTAATAAGGATTGGACCAAATACGTGTGCTTGTGGACCCTATTGAGTCTAGTTGAGAAGTCCTAAAGACTAAAAGTCTTTTATTGCATGAAAATGAAAACCACATGCTCCTCTCTACTTCCTCCCAATTTCCTCTCAACACTCCATTATATATACACTCATTATTTTTATCTTCTTCCACAATCTCAGAAGAAGAAGAAGAAGAAGCTAATTTATCAACTCTTACTTTATATCTCTCAACTTGCTTCCTTAGCTTACGAAGCTACCACTACCACATATATATCCGCAAGAACCCATATCAAAGGCTCTTCATATATATATGGATCATTACTCATCGTCTTTTGTTGATACTTCATTAGATCTCAGTATCGGCGTTACTCGTATGCGCGTTAAAGAAGATTCACCGGTATACTTCTTTTCTATTCTTCATTCTTGACATGTTCAAAAAGTTTAAATATGTGTATCCATGGAAATTGTTAGTAATTCATCATTTTATACACATGTTTATCTTCAAACAAGAACGAAAATATCTATAGATTTGCGTGTATGCATGAACTTTGACAAAGATTTGGTTGCTAACTTCATGCAATATATAAATCATTTAATTGCAGTCAAATTCTTTGGTGGATGAATTAAACCGAGTGAGTGCTGAGAACAAGAAGCTCTCGGAGATGTTAACTTTGATGTATGATAACTACAACGTCTTGAGGAAGCAACTAATGGAATACGTCAACAAGAGCAACATGCCCGAGAGAGACCAAACCAGTCCACCCAAGAAACGCAAGTCTCCAGCAAGAGACGACGCATTTAGTTCGGCGGTTGTTATTGGTGGAGTGTCGGAGAGTAGTTCAACTGATCAAGATGAGTATTTGTGTAAAAAACAAAGAGAAGAGACTGTTGTGAAGGAGAAAATCTCAAGGGTTTATTACAAGACAGAAGCTTCCGACAGTACACTTGTAAGCCTTTATGAAAACTAATCAAAATCTGTGATTTACCTATCTTTAAATATCTATATGGATTATTAATTTTAGAAGTTTTTTTTTTAATAAAGGTTGTGAAAGATGGGTATCAATGGAGGAAATATGGACAAAAAGTGACTAGAGACAATCCATCTCCAAGAGCTTACTTCAAATGTGCTTGTGCTCCAAGCTGTTCTGTCAAAAAGAAGGTAATTACATTGATCATGAAAAAAACTCGTTTTCACTTAAAAATTCGTTAATTAAGACGTTTTAATCTGATTATGTGTTTGTGTTTTGTCTTCAGGTTCAGAGAAGTGTGGAGGATCAGTCAGTGTTAGTTGCCACTTATGAAGGTGAACATAACCATCCAATGCCATCACAGGTGGATTCAAACAATGGCTTAAACCGCTATATCTCTCTTGGTGGTTCGGCTCCATCATCTGCTGCAGCTAATAAAAGAAGTAGCTTGACTGAGCCTGTGGACATGACTGAGTCTAAGAAAGTGACGAGCTCAACATCAGCAGTTGATTTTCCACAAGTTCAGAAACTTTTGGTGGAGCAAATGGCTTCTTCTTTGACTAAAGATCCTAACTTTACAGCAGCTTTAGCGGCAGCTGTTACTGGGAGATTGTATCAACAGAATCAAACTGAGAAATAGATTAGTTTCAAATTCCTTTAGATTGAAATTTGGCATGAGAAAAAGAGAAGAGATTTATAATTCTTGTGATACTGAAAATGTAAACATGTAATCGTTTTCATACAATATCCAATACATTCAGCTTAGAAACTCCTCTTAGTTCAACAACTAAAACATCTGTACAAATGCAACTAACAACACAAAAGCAAATGAAATGTGTAATTGAGTCAAAGATGGTATCAAAAAGAACATCTGCCAAGCATCATTGCCTTTGGCAGATAGGGCAAGTTGCTTCAACAATTCTATAGATTACCAAAATCCCGAGAAAATGTAAGCGCCATTATCCATGGAACTAAAATATCAGTTTGGGTACAAAAGAGAATATAAACTGAGAAACAAAACAATACAACACACCAACACCTGACTTATATGGGAGTTAACTTAAGCATCTTCAAACTAGTGGGATTATTATGGTGAGGAATCAAGAGAGGGATTTGGCACGAGCACTTGGATCCTCTTTTGATTCCACACACATCATGAAACCATAACCGAGAGACCAGAGAAGGATGTATAGGAATGGGACCCAAGAGAGACATGCCAATAGAGACATGATACTCCCAACATACTGTGGATCTCTGATGACTCCAAATGGGAACTCTGTAACCCAAGGTATGTTCTTCCCGAATCTAACACCGTAATAAGTTCCAGCTTCACCTAATAATTGATATACCCTGCATAGACATATGACCTTTCAAGTAACTAAAACTTCACAATAAGAGAGCTCTCAGTTACACAACATACAAAGTGCCCATTATTAAACATCAAACTCTCTTGTGCGACAAAGCACACAACAACTACTTCACCTAGTACTAGCAGTCTGATTTTTTCGTGTTGTCAAAGAGTTGAACTATGAAAATAGATGGCGAGTGCCTGAGCCTGATCAAATTGATCAGGTCATGTAAAGTCAAAGATCTGACCTTTACAAAAATAGACCACATCCATAAAAACTTACACAAGATTAAATTGTGGAGAAGTTAGGAATCACAAATGCGATTTCAAAGTAAACGATGGATTGACTAAAGACTCCTAATTTCATCTGCATTGATTAGAGTCCAGGAATGGGAGACAAAATATATAACCTGAAATTAAGAAATTGGCCAAAGGCAATGAGAGGCCAGAAATAGAACGGAGGTGGCCATGAGAGAGATGCTACGGAGAAGAGAGAAATGAGTTGAG
>KE158481.1:29891-41067 GCA_000411055.1 Leavenworthia alabamica | reverse complement strand
AAATAGGCGACAGTGGATTCTCGTAGCTTATATGCTCGCTATCTCGATTCTAGAGGACTAGTTTCCGATAACTTTTTATTTCTCTTGTTTTCCGAATAGGATCGGGACTTATCTTGTTCATCACCTCCCGGATCCGGCGATGTTGGGATATTTTTGATGTTTATCGAGTAAAGATTTTATCGAATTAGGTATTTTATATATTCGATTTGATATTGGATTTGTAAAAGGGGATTTG
Source organism: Leavenworthia alabamica (assembly GCA_000411055.1). NCBI lineage: Eukaryota > Viridiplantae > Streptophyta > Magnoliopsida > Brassicales > Brassicaceae > Leavenworthia > Leavenworthia alabamica. The sequence continues at coordinate 40,832 of KE158481.1, read as the reverse complement.
AAATAAAGGTCCTTATTTATTTTTTTGGGTAGTGATCGTTTATGGAACGAGGTGGTGGGTTAGGTGAGCGCTCTAAGACTGCTCGGGGATTGAGTTCGAAGAGAAAGAGTGATGGTGTTGGTAGGACTGTGCCTTCTACTGGAAAGAGGCAGAATTTTCAGAAGAAGCGTTCTAGAATCGTTGTTAGCGACTCTGAATTAAGTGATGATGAGTTTATGAAACCACCTTCAAGTAGAAACGTTGACCGCAAAACCCTTGGAGCAAAAGAGAAGTTAGTTCGGAAGAGGGATAAGGATGAGCTTGATGATCAAAATGGATATGTGAGGAGGATGAACAACAACGAAGTGTCAGGAAGTTCGATGAAGATGAACAAGTTAGATGTTTTTGATTTTGATGAATATGATGGGTTTGATAGCTCAAATTTGATGAGAAAGCGTTTTGATAACGGTAGTGTTGGTGTTAGTGGAAGAAGCTCCTCTTTTGCATCCAGAAGGGTTGATAGTAGTGTGGGAAGGTCTGGATCAGGCAAGGACGGTGTATATGATAGGAGGAAAAAGGCTTTTGTAAAAGGTACAGCTACTATGAGCTCCCAGCAGGAGTTAAGTAGTGAATCTGATTCTGATGAACCAATGAGGTTGCAAGGGAGAAACGGTGTTCTGAAAGTGAAGGTAAACAATAAAACAAGCACTCTTGCTGCTTCAATCAATCACCAGGACACAGATATATACGAGAGACCATCCTCTTCTAGGAAGACACAAAAGCGTGATATTGTTGTAGTAAAACCAACCTTTAGGAAATCAAATAACGTAGGCAATAATTCAGAGTCAGAAGAGAGCGACATGTCCAGGAAATCAAAAAGGAGGAAATCAGAGTATAGTAAACCCAAGAAGGAGAGCAATACCAAATCAAAATCAAGCTTTTCTGAACCTATGAAACCAAATGTGAAAGAAGAAAGAAGTGGAAGGCGTGGTGGTGGAACAGAGAAGCAAAGATTACGCGAACGAATTAAGGGAATGCTTACTGATGCAGGCTGGACAATAGACTATAAACCTAGGAAGAATCAAAGTTATCTGGATGCTGTATATGTAAATCCCTCAGGAACAGCATATTGGTCAATAATTAAAGCATATGATGCACTTCTGAAGCAGTTAAAAGACGATGAAGTTGATGCGAGACCTAAGAAAGATACTGCTGCGGTTGTTTCAGTGTCAGAAGATATTGTGAACAAGTTAGCAAGGAAGGCCAATACCCAGACTGAGATGACAAAGAAATGGAAAAAAGTTTCCAGTGTTAGTGATAGTGAAAACGAAAGTGATGGAGATGACGGAGGAGCCTACACTGATACCCCTAATGGCAGGATAGGTTCATCCGCAGTGCTGGGTGGGAAATCAACCAAAAAAGGAAGAAAGGGAACCGAGGGGGTTGATAAACACTCAAAAAGTAAAAGATCATTATTTTATAATGATGCAAGACCATCCTCTGGATGTGATTCACATTATCGACATGGAAGAAAAAGCAAAAAAATTGGAAGATGTACATTGTTGGTGCGTAGTTCTAAGGATAAAAAGATTCCAGCTATTGAGGGGTTCAGTCCATACTCTGGAAAAAGGACATTGCTCTCTTGGTTGATTGAATCTGGAGTTGTCCAACTAAGAGAAAAGGTGCAATACATGAAGCATCGAGGAGCAAAGGTGATGCTCGAGGGATGGATAACAAGAGAGGGGATTCATTGTGTATGCTGCAGTAAAGTCCTCACAGTTTCCAGATTTGAGATTCATGCTGGGAGCAAGTTATGTCAGACTTTCCAAAATATTTATCTGGAATCTGGTGTTTCTCTTCTTCAGTGCCAAGTCAGGGCGTGGAATATGCAAAATGATGTTACAGATCTTGGTCTCCGTCAAGTGGACACCGACGGGGATGATCCCAATGATGATGCTTGTGGTGTCTGTGGAGATGGTGGAGATTTGATTTGCTGTGATGGTTGTCCATCAACATACCATCAAACCTGCCTAGGTATGCAGGTATGAATTACTGGGAAGTCTTAACTGTTTTAACCTTTTTATTGTTTTTTTTTTCATTTTTTGGTCTGAGATCAACTAGCTGTTCTGGTTTCTGGTGTGTATTGACACACTTGTATCATGCTCTGATTGTAGGTGCTTCCTCCGGGTGATTGGCATTGCCCAAATTGCACATGTAAATTTTGCGATGCAGCTGCGGATTCTGGTGGCAAGGGTGGAAATATTATATCATTACTCTCCTGCAGCATGTGTGAGAGAAGATGTGAGATGTTTGCTTTTTTGAAGTTGATGCCCCGTTAAATGAACTTCCATTGGTAACAATGGTGATCTTACTTAAACTTTATTACCCTCTTTGCAGATCACCAATCATGCACGAGGGAGATGGAAGGTCACAAGGTTCAATCATTTGGTTCAGCTTCTTCGTTTTGTGGGCCTAAGTGCTTAGAGGTATTGACTTTTCTACTTTCCCAGGAATTTGGTGTCTTAATTTTTGGAGTCCGTTTTCTTCTATTGAGGGGATGATTATGGACATTTAGATGTCATAGTACAAAGTCGTGATTTGTTAGTTTCATGTGCAATGAACGTATCATGCTATTCTTCTTAAAACCTCATTTTTTCGTTACGTTATATAGTTTTGTACATCATTACAAAAGTCTCATAGCATCAATGAAGGATTGAGGAAATGCTTAGAGCTTTTTAATCTATTTGCTCAGTAATTTCCATGTCAACGCATGTATTTGGCATTTCTTGGTCCCTTTTTTCTTCGTTAGCCTTATCCTTGAATTGTACTTTCATTATCTTTTACAGCTGTTCGAAAAGTTACAGAAGTATCTTGGTGTCAAAAATGAATTAGAAGGCGGCTATTCATGGTCTCTTATACATAGGGTGGATGCTGATTCAGATACAAACTCTCAGTTATCAGCACAAAGGATCGTAGATAATTCAAAGCTAGCTGTCGGGTTGGCTATCATGGATGAATGCTTTCTGCCCATAATTGACAGGAGGAGTGGGGTAAATCTGATTCGCAATGTCCTCTATAATTGTGGGTAAGTTTGTGTGTTTAATCTGTCTTTTATGTTAATGCTGAAAAAGTATCATGTCTTCAAGTCTTGTATGGAATTCATATACAAGGATTGAAATGGATAACTGATTATCCTGAAAGAGTGTAAAACTTGGTTTGTAGTAGGAGCTGAGATCTTAACATGTCAGCTGTAATACATTTGAACTTATCAACGTGACATTGCAGTTATACTGATGCAGAGGCTGTACTCTGTAGTTTTTCTTCTCAGTTTTGATACTTTATTGCTGATAATAGTTTGATCTGTATAGTACACATGCATGGAACTATAACCGCCTATTAGTTGGTTTGCTCTTTGCTGTCTATGTTTGATTCCATATGTTGTCTGCCTTCTTAATGCAGATCCAATTTCAACCGGATAAATTATACTGGCTTCTACACTGCTATCCTAGAGAGAGGAGACGAAATTATATCTGCTGCATCTCTCAGGTAAACACTTTTTAATAACAGAGCAATGACATCAGCTTAGGTTATTCAGTGTGATTTCACATCTTCACACATATTAAGATGTTCAGTTTCGTGGACTTCTGGGGTTTTAAGTGTTTTGTTTCCTTGTTAGGTTCCATGGTATGCAATTGGCAGAGATGCCATTTATTGGAACCAGGCACATATATAGACGTCAAGGAATGTGTCGTCGCCTTTTTGATGCAATTGAGTTGGTAAGCTTGTTTAACTATATTAATCATTACTGAAAGGTGCTGTCAAATTTTTAACTATTGATTTGTCTCTCGATTTCGAAAGGTTATGCGTTCTCTCAAGGTTGAAAAATTGGTTATCCCTGCCATTCCAGACTTCTTGCATGCATGGACTGGTAACTTTGGATTCAGTCCTCTTGATGATTCCGTTAAAAAAGAGATGAGGTCTCTGAACGCATTGGTATTCCCTGGAATAGACATGTTACAGAAACCACTGCTCCATGATGTAAACGGCATAGCTGATGCAGGTGACGATGTTATTGTTCACAAGGATGCCATAGATTCAGAGATAGAAACAGCAAAGAAACCAGAATTGGCCTCTTCTGTTGAAATTGTTCCATGCTCCGTTGAGGGTGATGAATTTGTCGCTGATGGAGCCAACTGCTACAAGAATATTCTTGCTTCTGATGAAAAATATATTCCTGTATCAGTTGAAACAGCCATGGAAACGATATCCAAGCCGGAGGCTGAGTTGAGGAGACATATTCACGATAAAGAATGTGGCATCAGCTCTTCTTCATCTCAGATTACATTTAAGTCAGGCACCAAGCGCATATCAGGTTATGTATATGAAGATAGCCTTATGGATGTGAAAGTCCAAGCTGATGCTGGTTTAGTTTCTCAAGAAATCCAACAAGCATCAGCTAGTGTTCAGGTTGAAAAGAGTCTCTCGTCGTCATCTATTTCTGGTAGAGGATCATCAGATTTGAGGTATATCTCCCAAGAAGCCAAGAATGGACATAAAGACACTATGATACTCAGTCCTGGTGCTAAGTTAGCTGAATCGAAAGACAATGCATTCGCAGATGGTTTTCTTTTGTGAAGGGATGAATCAGAGCTCTCCATTTTAGTGACAGACCTGTATTCCTGGATTTTTTGATGGTCATAACTTTCAAGTTGCATTCTCCAAAGGTTGAGATTAAGTTTCACAGAACTCATTAGAGATTTGTGATGAAGATATATGGTTTCGGAAAAAAGATTGTGGAATTATACTATCTCTAAGCTTAAGTGATCTCATATTCAACTTGATTAGTGTGAACAGTCTTGTTGTTGTTCTTTGTATTTATTATTAACCCAGTTTCAGGGTTTCATAACATTGTATTATAAAATCTCAACAGATCTTGTGTTGCTTTCACAAAAACTCTTGAGCCTTGTTAAGATGATCCAAAATTTCATTCTTAACATCATCAGGAAGAGTTGCAGAAGGACCTGCGTTTGAGTAGAATGTAGCTAAAGCTCGGATTACTTTCTCCATCTCCACATACGATTCCTGTAAACATATCGAATCACAATTTCTTCAATTTCTTCAATTTCTCAAACTGTTAATGAAGACAAAAGCAAGAACATACATACTTGTGAAGCAACAGTGTTTTGTCCTCTCCAATTGCTTAAATAATAACGAATAGAATCTTTAGCTGCATCAGCACTTCTTCTAAACTTTGCATTGTCTTTAGTGTTTTCATTTAATGATTCTCTAATCGTTTTCACAACTTGTCTTGCAGATTTCAAGTAAGCTTTTGGTAACTCATTCCCAGATTTTGTTATCTCATTAGGATCAAACAAAGACTTGAATACACTAACTACTCCTTCTTCTTCCTTCTCTTCTACCGCATGAGCTTCTTGTAATCTCGAAAACTCAAGTTTGGCTACTAAAGAAGAAACACCAATACATTTCAATAAACCACGACGATTAAACAAAGATGATCTCTCTTGAAGCTTTTCATCTGTGTTTTAATGCAAAATTAAAAAAAAAAAAGTTAAACTTGTAGAAATACACTATAAGAAATCGTGAAATCAATCCATGCTTCAATTTTAATCAAAACAGAGGCAAAGAGAAACAAAAAAGAAGATTGATGATACTTTTACATCCATGCTTCAATTTGACTTCTTGATGCATCAAAGTTGGAGAAATTTTCATGGCAGCTATAAACAAAGCCATTAATGACACTCTGATGGCAAAAATAAAACTGATACAGAAGAAGATTGATGGTTCGACACTTCAACCCAGAGATGAAAATTGATGGTTCGCGTTGTTTGCGTAAATGACGAATCTGTCCTCTAAGTTTAAGATAATTAAAAAGAAAAATAAATTGACGCTAGAAGGAGGGGTCGAACCTCCGACCTTGTGGTTAACAGCCACACGCTCTAACCAACTGAGCTATTCCAGCTACTTGTTTAATTCTCTTATTTAATTTTATTTAACAATTAAGTATTACTTAAATCAAATTATGGATTTAGACAAATATTAAGCGGCATGGTTGCATATGCATGGAGCTAAAGTGGCTTCAACCAGCATCAGTCTCTAAGGATTCTCCTATTTTGTTTTTGTCTTACCTTGTGTTATGTGTAAAATCTCATCGAAAGAATCACAAACAACTTGTAGACAGGACATGGTTGATTAATATATATTTTAATTAGGCAATGTTTAATTTGATGTATTTCAAGAGTTTTGGATAATATAACTTATATACACTGTTGAATTTTGTATTTACTTAATTAGATAAATCAAAACATATTTTATTATAAATAAAGTAGTATTAATCTACTCTTCTTTTCGTTAAGGGTTGGCTTATAGTAATATCCAATATGATTAACATAATGCACACTATGATTTAGTATAGGTGGTAAGAGAGTTTCTCGATGCCTCCAGCTTTGTGTTTTGGAGTCACTATATGCTATACAACCTTGTCCAACATTGATCCAACCAACTCCAAGTTCCAACTGTTCATATAAAGTTTTTTTGGACGGACTTAACTTGCCTCGGTCGTTTCACAATTTTTATAATTCAAATATTTTCATGCACATTTATTCATAATATATAGTTTCGGATCTGCAGTGAATTTGACGACCAAATAAGTTGTTTAAGTTTGTCTCATATTAAACAATAGAGAGTTTAAACAATGTGTATAACCAATAACTGCTGTGAGCGAGTCATCATATGTTTTTTTGTATGGCCTAAGAAAATCCAAACATAAATATAATAATTCGATGTAAAAATTTGTCATATACAAATATTAGATTCTATAATTTGTTTGATGTGGATGTTACGTTAGAATAGCTAGAAAAGTAAAATAAAAGTCAATGTCTATATTAAATATCTCAAACATAAATTGATTCGTTAAGAAAATAAAAAGAAGAAAGTGTCAGTCGACTTAGCTTTTTGTCATGGCACTAACCAAAACTTTTCTTGGTAGTTTCTCCGAAAGACAAGAGTTTCAAAACAATCATACATCATACTAATTAGACAATAATGTTTTACTTTGTAATCACAAAACTGTAGTCTGTAGAACAGTCTAATGTTATCATAGTTCAGTTTCAACAATTACAAATTTTATGTTACTATTTTGAAATAAATTTATCTCTCTAAAGTTTACTAATGAAATCGTTTCCGTCAGTTAATAATATATATTTTTGTTGATAAAAATATTTTTGCTTAATAATTAATTAATACTGTTCTTTTTTAAATTATGCAATAATATTATTATACATACACATAAATCCCTCAAAAAGGTTTATGGAAATGCAACTTCGAAAGTGACAAGGAAACTATAATTTCTCAATCAAGTTTTATGATATAGTATTTACTATATAGTATACTCTAAATTTGGTTTATCGTTTAAAAAATTTAAAGAAAAGCAATAAAACTGCATGCGATGGAGACAAAACCAACGCCTCTCTCGATTTCCTCGTATCACTACCCAATAATTACATTAAACTTTTATCAAAAAAAATAAAAATACATTACACTAATAATATAGTTTTGTCCTAAAAAAATAATAGACTAACATGAAGAGAGTTACAAGGCAGCAATATTATATGACACGTCAGCTGATCCGGTGACTGTCCGATAAGAGAGATATGAGAATGTCGGCGAAAGCTCTGATGATGAACTTGTGTGTATCAGCGGCATTTAAAGAGAGGTAACTGAGTAACAGCTCGTGCAAGAACTCGTACCGGTGATGATCTCCTGCCTCTGTGGCTGTAACGGCGTCGAGCATCTCCTGCATTGATCGTCGGAAATCTTTGTAAGGATCAGGAGATTGCACGTATTGTTTCACGGCGATTCCTCCGGTGAGATTGAGAAGCCTACTAGTAGTAGTTGCAGTAATATACTTATCACGGCATCGGAGATCCGGCGAGTCTGTGATTGAGTTAGACCGGCCAGGGGAAGAGCAAAAGAATCTACGGGAGGCCAAAACGGCGGTCAAGTCAGGTGGGGAAGAGTCATCGTCAAGGGAATCGGACTCATCGTACGAGGCTGAAGAGGAAGAAGAGTTAGCGGCGGTGGAGGAGGACGTCACGGTGGTGGTAGAAGAGGGTAAGACGTCGATAAGACGGTCGGATAAGCGACGGAGGGCGGAGGAGGAGTCGTTGTAGTGGAGGTTGAATTCAAGAATCGATGGACGGTTAGGATCGTCGGGGCTAGGATTGGACGGAGATGAGGGCTTGGTGAGATTTGATGGGAAGCAAAGATGAAAGCTCTTACACAAGATTTTTGGCATTGTTTTTGATAGAGAGAAAGAGACTGTGTAGAGCAAGTGGACTTAGCTAAGTGACTTGATTAGATTCAATGTATTATATCATGCATGTATTTATATATGCTAAAATCTATATATTATGTTCCACCATGTATTATTTTATATTTACACCATGCATCGTGCTTTGTAAATCTTAAAACTCAATTCATTTTACTTTTTAGTATGTTTCGTTATTTTGGATAAAGGCGCATACGCGTAAAGTATTTTGTTTTTATATAGAAGTAAATATATTATATGTTTTTCAAAGACCAATTCTCGAAAATACTATCAAATTAACTTTAATTTTCATAAATACCAATAAAATTAATTTAAGACAAAATTATCATTTAATAATTTAATTAAATTAAAAATTACATTATATTTTTGAGAAATTACACAAAACACAAATAATAAATACTTAACCCAAACATTAAATTAAAAATATGATTTTAATAAAAAATGATATTTATGTCTAATTAAAAAAATTAATATAATTTTGTCCCAAAAATTATAAATGATGGTATTCGAAAGAATTACTCTTTTCGAAATGATCTATAAGATTTTATGATAATTTAAAATAATGAGTTAACTTCAATAATAGGATACAAAATAATATGCTGATTACCTATTTATATCTAACTCCATTTATTTTGTTTCAGAATATAATGACAAAAATCAGCGTTGAGACCAAAACCTAGGGAACTGTATTCATCTGATGAGATTTGATTTAAAATATCAAATCATGTGTTATTTAAACATAAATTTTGAAATAGTTATTGAAATCTAGCGTTATTAAAACAACGATTTTTTAAAAGTATCATGAAATCTATTGTTATTGAAAATAATATAAGAATTTGATTTAAAAATCTCAGCTGGGATTTCGTATGATTTCTTAGTTAAAAATATAAAGATCAAAATCTCATGCTTTTAGGTAACATTTCAGAAAATTTTATAACAAAATTTTAAATTTACTCAAATTTAATCAAATAATCTCAAATCTCATTACAAATCAAATCTATTCAAATCATAACTTAAATACATCTCCCAGTATAATTTTCTTCATTAAAACCTCAAAACATAATATAAGGAAGAATTAATTTGAAAATAAATATCATCCTATGTTATTGAATATTTGCTCGAAGGAATCAATGAATCGTAGCTTTCATTTTCATCAACAATGATACTTAAAATTGATCAATCTCTGTCGACGAGAACCAGCCAAAAGTGGTGATTGATGAGTGACATGTCACTTGTCACACAACAAAACCCATCATATACAATTTTATATTTACATATACTACATTAGATAAAATGGATAATAATATGGTAAGTTATAAATGTTTGTAATACGAAAGGCCTTAATGCCCTAATCATTGTTTGGTATAAAAATAAAAAATAATGGTATGAAGGTGTCAGATATAAGATCGTACATCAACTTATAGTCCCTACAAGTTGACATTTTCTTTGGAATATACTATAAGATCAATTTATATTTTGAATTCATCATATAATTTTTTATAACAAGAGGAATCTCATAAAATGCTAATGGGTGGTTCATTGCCACACAGTGTTGTTGCTGTTGTAGGGACATGTCACAACTTGTTGACAAAAGCTTTATCAATGGGAGACATCAAGATTTCAAATCACATGATTCTTGTAGTTGTGAAAGGTCAAGTGTGAACTTAAGACTCACATAAAACTCCACTGTAAATCTTGTCATAAGAAACAGTCTCATTCAAGATCGTTTTCGAACTCTATAAATACTGTTTGATTGCAATGCAACAATTTTGTGAAGGACCCACAAATTCCTCTAAAGCAAGCTTGTTATATTCTTTTTCTTCTTCATCCAATTTATATACATGTTATATTGATGTTTATGAATGTAGATAGTTAATTTAAATTATAGCTTAGTTGAAATAAAAAAAATGTAGTATAAAAACTTTATATTTATAGGACAACTAGGGTAGCGCGGGTGTATTAGTTTGATGCTTTTGTAAATCAAATTTTTTGGTTTTATATTAATTTTTAAAATAGTTAAATTATTTTCTCTTCTTTTATATATTTTTACGTTATATTTTTTACAACTTTAAAATATACATATCTAATATGCATATCTAATATTCATATTTTTATGATAAAATATATTTTTTAATAATGTTATTTTTGTTGAAATATTTTAAAACATAATTACATTAATTGAATAGAATTGTAGGTAAAAGTAAATATTTTCTATTTTATTATATTCTTTTATTTTAAATCGTAGATTCAAAATTTTCTACATACGGTTTATTTTACAATACTAAATCATAGATTCAAAAAATATTTTCCTGTATGATCATATTTTTATGAAAATAATTCACAAATAAAATAATATATATATATATATATATACATAAGGAAAAAATATATAATAAAAAAATTATAAAGAGAATTACTACATAAATTATTGTAAAGTATAACAAATCATAAAAAAATAATAAAAACAAAATATTATAAGATATTAATAACTAACTAAATAATTTTGAAAGTGTATTGAATCAAGATACAACATACAACCAATCTGTATTATTTTTATATTTGTAATATTTTGCATAAGAAGAACGAAGATAACGGAATTATATCTTAAAAGTTAT
>KE158481.1:0-28467 GCA_000411055.1 Leavenworthia alabamica | reverse complement strand
CCTGGAGAGAAAACCTTGGTTTTATATATAGATTCTATTAGGGGGTTTATTGAACTTAAGATTTGTAGAGATTTGAAATCCAATGATATTTGAGATGATTTGCTTGAATTTGAATGAATTTGGAATTTTCTTATAAAATTCTATGAAATCTCACCTAAAACCATGAGATTTTGATCTTTGTATTTTTAACTAAGAAATCCTCGAAATTCCAGCTAAAAAATTTAATTTAAATCCTTGTATTGTTTTCAATAACAGTGGATTTCATGATACTTTTAAAAATCATTGTTTCAATAACACTGGATTTCAATAACTATTTTAAAATTCATGTTTTAATAACACATTATTTGATATTTTAAATCAAATCGCATCAAATCATAAGTTTAATACATCCCCCTTAAATATCACTACATTTAATAATTGATTTATTTTACAAATACTATTAAAATTAATTTAAAATAAAATATCATTAATACCATTAAAATTGATTATATGAATACCACTAAATTTGATTTAAAACAAAATTACCATTTAATAATTTAATTAAAATAGAAATTAGATTAATTTCAGAAAATTGCATAAATTCTAAACAATTAATACTAAACTTTGACTTTAAATACTAAATATAGTCCCTAAATCAAAATTCTAAACAATAAATACTAAACGCAGACACTAAATACTAAACTCTAACTTTAAATATTAAACTTTAAACCAAAATTTTAAACTCAAAACAATAAATATTAAATCCAAACACTAAATATTAAACAACATATAATTTTTTATAAAAATATAATTTTAATAGGAAATAATATTCACGTTGAATTAAAAAATTAATAATATTTTCTATAAAAAACTCATATTTATATTATTAACTAAAAACTTGATTAAAAACATATTTAAATAAGAGAAATTTCTTCTAACACCATCAAATGTAGTTTTTTGGACAAAATTACATTAATTTTTTATTTAGACATAAACACCATTTTTTATTAAAAATATATTTTATTATAGACTATATTTTTTTTTAATAAAAATATATACTTTTATTTAATATTAGAGTTTATATTTAATGTTTGAGTTTAATATTTATTGTTTAGGGGTTAGAGTTTAGTATTTATTTATGGTTTAATATTTGGTGTTGGGGTTTAATATTTGTTATTTAGGGTTTATTATTTTTGATTTAGAGATTAGAATTTAATATTTAAGGTTAGAGTTTAGTATATAATGTTTGAGTTTAGTATTTATTGTTTAGAATTTCTATAATTTTATCAAAATAAAATCTAATTTCTAATTTAATTGAATTATTAAATAGTAATTTTGTCATAAATCAATTTTAATGGTATTTATGGAATATAAAGTAAATTTAGTGATTATCAACATCGTCATATCCCATGGGAAAAAATACTTTCTTTAGCGAAAGTAGATGCCAAAGAGTGGTCGGAAGTTGGAACTCGTTTAGATGTTATTAGTTCACATATAAGAAATTTTCATAACTTAAATAGTGAAAATACATGGAGTTTACCAGCTGTAGGTTGGATAAAATGTAACTTTGATGGCTCGTTTATAAATAACAAATTACCGGCAAAAGCTGGATGGATTATGCGTGATCATGATGGCTTCTACTTAGGTTCCGGTCAAGCTATGGCCACCAACACATCAAATACTCTTGAAAGTGAACTCTAAGCCCTTTTAATAGCATTGCAAAATTGTTGGATAAGAGGTTTTCTAAATGTTTGCTTTGAGGGTTATAATCAAGAGTTAGTAAATCTTTGTAATGGTCTGCATCTCAACTTTGGAGCTTACAATTGGATAAGAGATATTAATAGATAGATAGAGAAATTTGAAAATATACAAATTACGTGGATTCATCGTGATGTAAACATACCAGCCGATATTTTATCAAAATCGTTAATGATCCAAAATTCTAGTTTTATATTTTATAATTATGTACCTCCTGTAATTCTAAATGCTTTACATCATGATCATCTAGTATCACATAATTAATAAAGTTATGATGACAAAAAAAGGTAAATTTAGTGGTGTTTATGAGAATTGCCCTTTAAATAATTTAAAACCTAATTTTTAAATTATTTACTATAGCCCTAGGTATTAGAGATCGTAGAGCATTTAATTTGACACTCTTCTCTTTTCACAAGAGTATATCAATCTAAGTATTATCCTAATAAGCATTGTTTCATGCTAGAAAAAAGAGTGCCAATTGTAGTTATGCCTGGAATAGTGTATTAGCAGCGTAACATGCTATGTTGGACTTTGATAATTTGAGAAATGCATCTGTAGATAATGTAGAAGTTAAAGATGCTTGCAATGTACAATAAATCAGCATAAGCACTGCTAAGCATAATTTGGACCAATACTACTGTCATGTAGATGCTTCATGGGTATCCCTAGAAAATCCTATAGGTGTGGCTTGAAGACTTATGAAGAATGATACCAATATTTTAACAGGACAATTATCCCTCCTTCAGATAAACTCATCTTTAGAAGCTGAAGCTGTAGCATTGAAGATGGCGGTTAGGCAAATAGCTGCATTGTGTTATCAAAATGTCACTTTTCAAGGGGATTGTAAGACGTTGTATGATGCTCTTCAAAGGAGAGAAGGTAACTCTAAGTGCATATGGTGCCCTGCAACAATTACATCAGATATAAGGGAGATCATATGTAAATGCACTAATATTAATAACTTTGAATTTTGTTATGTATCAAGACAATTAATCTTAGATGTAGACAAGTTAGCAAAAGAAGATAGATAGAAAAATATGGAATATATTGTAAGATACTATATGTAAAATCAAATCAATATATAAATAAATGTTGTTGACAAAAAAAAAAAATTATTTACTATAGCCCATTACTCAAATTAGTACCCGTACCCGTTAAAGACATGTGCAAGAAGGGCCCAAGTAGTCATGGGCATTCGGTTTATTCGGTGTAAACGGTTCGGTTTTTAAAAATTAGTTTTGAAGTAAAACCGAAAAAAAATTGGTTTGTTTGGTTCGGTTTTCGGTTTAGTCCAGGGCTGGGCCCAGGGTTAGGCCCAAGGGTTGGAATGTGAAATTTGATATTAAGTTGATAAAATACATCTCTTATTCTTTAGCTAAAAACCCTAGTAATATTAATTTGTTTCTTCTGATGAGTTCTTCTTCTTCATCCAAAGGTCGCTCTCCATCAACCATTTTCAGGTAAAACCTCAAGGGGAAGAAATAATTAACTTTCATTAATTAGTTTCAAAATCTCTTGAGATATTGTAACTCCTCTCTTCCTTTATCATCACTGATTTGCAGTTTCTTCACAAATCAAATTTTTTTTTTTTCAAATACTAAACATGCTTTAGATTTAGATATTTTTCTTAGATCGAAATTGTATATTTGATCATGGAAAAAAAAATGGATAAATGTTTTTGTGTTGCATACAGTTCTAATTCAATCTTTCAATGATATATATGTGTTAGTTATATGATGGATTCAATGGATATTGACGAAAGTAATGGTAGAGATGAACCTTGTAACCTTGAGCTGAGACCAGTCAAGCCATTGGAATCTGGTATTGGTTTACCTTATGCTCCTGTAGATTGGCCTAATCCTGGAGATATTTGGGGTTGGAAGGTAGGACCTAGACTTAATGAACGAGGTTATTTTAAGGACAGATACTTATATCCTCCTAAGTATCTCCTAGGTACTGAAGTGACACTTAAGAACAAGGCATTTAGGAGTAAGTGCTCACTAGAACGTTATATTCGTGCTAAGTTCCCTGAAACAGATGTTCAAAAGTTCTTTGCTTCTTTCAGCTGGAGAATACCTTGCAGTGATGGTCTGTTTCTATTAACTATACTTATGTAATAATACATATGATGTTTTATTAGTTCTTGTCTGAATTACTTTTCTCTCATTGGTGATAGGTAATAATATGCCTGAAATGCAGGATTTGTTGCCAGTGTCTAGCTCAGATGAAGATCAAATGGATGATAATGACAAATCTGATATTGCGGTTTGTAAGGCTGGTAATGAAAAATGCGAAAGCCTTAGGCCTCCGAGTGAAACTAAATTTTTACCCACAATGCCTTGTGATATTTGTTGTGATGAACCTGATTTTTGCTCTGATTGCTGTTGCATTCTTTGCTGCAAATCAATAAGTTTGGAGTATGAAGGTTATAGCTATGTAAAATGTGAAGCTTTGGTTTCTGATGGTTATATATGTGGACATGTTGCTCATTTGAACTGTGCTCTTCGAGCTTACTTGGCTGGAACTGTTGGAGGCAGCATTGGTTTGGATGCTGAATACTGTTGTAGGAGATGTGACGCCAAAAAGGACTTAGTTCCACATGTCAACAGGTTCTTAGAAATATGTCGGACTGTAGAACATCAAGGTGATGCGGAGAAGATCCTGAGTCTCGGTAGTTGTATCCTGCGACGTTCAAAAAGAGAGAATGCTAAGGAACTGTTGAATTGTATCGAAGGAACAATCATTAAGGTATAATATACTGTGTGAAATGTAACATGTACTGGATCTTCCTGAAACTAATGGCCAAGTCTTTTTCAGCTTAAATGTGGTGAGAGAGTGGAAGATCTTTTGAATGATGATACACCAACTATATGGTCAGGTACATCTCACTGATCATGCTCTTTGCTTTGTGATTATACACTGAAGATGATTTAATATTTCATTATAACAAATTATCTTTGTTCTGGTCGTAGATTTCTCTGAAAATGGAGAGGCTAAAGATAGTGACACAGTGCAAAATTTAGAAGATGTGTCTCCCATCAGTCCCATGCCATTCAATCATGAGGCGGAGATGCACAAACTCGAGGAAGAAATCCGCGAGGTTCTGAAAACTCTGAGAGAGTCCCAGGAATCTGAGTACCAAATTACAAAAGTTAGACTTCATGCTCAGAAAGACTATATCGGTGATCTGTATAAGGAACTAGAGAAGGAGAAGTCAGAGCTATCGAGGCGTTTATCAGGTACTGATGTGAATGACTTGCTGACGAATGTGTTGAAGAGATTGGATCAGATTATAAAAGAAGTGGCAAAGTTTAGAGAAATGGGAGAAGTAGCTAAAGGATTTGGTAGAGGTGTTCTTGAAGACTACTTTCATCTCAGAATCTGAGGTCCAAGATTAAATAAACTCAGCAATAATCACTATTGTGCATTTGCTACCATATGTTTCTGCCATGTTCTTTAGAATATTTCTTTGTGAATCCGAGTTTTGCTCAGTTTCTGGTATATGGTGATGCACGAATAAAATTGTGAGACCCGATCTTTTTTATGGCCCTGGTCAATGGGGTGATTTTTTGGTCCCGCCAAAACCTTATTTAAATGCAAAGTCACAACCTAATTGAGAATTAGCTTTTCATAAAACAACCCTGCATAATAGTGAGGGTTGAGCAACATGGGAGTCACTCAGTGAGGGGTGTTATGCTAGGGGCAACACGCAAGTCTGCACTTGGCATGACGCCACTACCATGATAGTCTGAAGCTAAAACATGTAGTAAACACGACACCTAAAACACCCAAAAAAATATAAATAATGGTTCCTAAGCAACTTAAGTGTCCGATAGCACTCTCTACCGCATCACTGATAGAGACTTTCATTGTCGGGGATAGTGCCCTGTTACACCGCCATCGTGTACTATTTATCGATCTTAGGACATTACGGTTAGCAGATTGACTTGCCTTCCTTACCTTCCACACACAAGATTCCGGGTTATACCGTAGTATCCCGACCAAGTCACACAACCAATATACAATATACTAAATCACAACACAAGCACGTAAACATGTGACTAATCAATATGTGAAATCATCTAAATAACCTAGGTCCGGTTTAACATGTGAGACAGACTCGATCAGAGACAATACACATCATAGAACTAAACTATCAATGGTAGAACGACCAGAGCAGAAGAAAAGGTGAGAACTTGCGTGGTTAGCACTCACCTTAACCACTCGGAAGAAGTTCTCGATACAATTCCACTTCAACAATGAACTCAATCTGTACCGGTGTAGAATAATCGATCAAAGATTAATTTCTGTTTTAATCTTTGATAAAATAATTATATTTAACCAAATCAAAAATCCCAAATCTTAATTTTACATTTTATAAGTGACCTTAAATTCTCGACTAATTTTTCTTAAATCAGCTTATCTTATAAGTTTTTCACTTCAACCAAAACAATAATTTAATTATACCACATGAGTACTTATGTAAGGCTCCATCTCATAATTATATTCATGTGTTAAATAATTCAATTGGTTATTGGAAATAACAAATGGTTTACTCTTTATTCTCCTAGGTTTAATAATTAAAACACCACAATAATTCAATCTCACTTCTGAGATCGCGACAAGAGCGAGATGTCAGAATCAACGAGTCTATTATCAGAGCAATCCAGCAAGCCACATAACAACAATATAACCATTTTATCTTGTCGACAAAAAAAAAAAAAATTCAATCTCACTTCAGCTTTATTTTTTGTCAATCATCTTCTAACAAACATGATTATCACTTAAGTGCATTTTTTTAATAGCTTTCATCTACACCAGACTTTATTAAATTGACAATAACACATTACACAAGCCTTAACGTCAATTATAAGAATTCGCTGTTACCTTTCTTCTCATCAAAACTTTTGACCAGCGCCGTATTTGAGCATAAGAGACTGAAGCATTCGCTTAGAGCCCCCGTTTTTTTAGGGTTCCCGTTTAAGAATTATATATATATAATATATAAAATAAATAAATTTTAAAAAATAAAAATTAATCTTTAGGTTTTTTAATTACTTTATATTTTTAATTATTTTTGTTTGGGCCTTCATCTTCCGTTGGGCCCAGATTTTCAGATACGACCCTACTTTTGACGTGGGTCAACAATGATAAAGGTTTGCTGATTGGGGATTTCTCCAAAAAAGATGGTAATTCACTTAATTCCGTTAACGATTGACGGTCTCCTATTGCTTGATAAACAGGTTGTTGACACGAGGGAAGAATAGGATTTTATTAGGTATAGAATCATTAATGGGCTCGTTTTGAGCCCTAATCTTTTCATTAAGGATCGGTCCGTTACAAAAATATTTAGAGAAATTGGGGAGAGATCTCACTTCAATACACGATTTCTAAAAGGATTTTGCACAGTAACAAGTCGTTGTTCATGACTACAGCTATAAGAAGACAAGATGTCGTATGCCCAAAAAGAGACGATTGTTTCTTCCTCGTCAGTTTCTAAGTTGGTATCATGAAGCTAGCCTTTGATTCTGCTTCACTATACAAACTCCTTGAGGCTGAAAACATCCAAAAAAGCTCTCCATTTATATTCTTTGCTGCTTGGAACATCATATGTTTCAGGAGATCCATTGTTAGTGACAACAAACTCGAGCTATCCATCACCGAGCTTTGGCTATACTCAAGAACCCATGTGTTTGGATCTAACTGTAGAACCGATGTGCTCCATTTTGTTTTCTCCCAAGAAGTATTGGCCTCACGTATCGTGTAACCAAATTTCCCTTCTATCCACTTCAACAAGAACATCAAGACATATAGATATCAATTCAGACTCAAGATATCTATATAAGCCAATACATTTTGCAATACATTTCCTTTGTCAAGCTAATAGATCTACACGAACAGATACCAAACAAACAAAGCATTGAAATTTGAAGAACAAACTAAGATTGGTTACCTCAGTTACTCGGCCTGACAATACAGTGATCGAACTTGTCGAAAAGCCGGTATGAAACAATCCAGCTGTTTGCAAAGGCCATCCCCAAATACTCACCTCTTCAATAGCAGATTTGTACAGAACACACTTTGAGTTCAGTATTGAACCACTCTAAGACACATAAATCTTCAAATCAGTCTCAAATAAAAGTTACAAACTTTTGGGAATATAATTATGTAACCTAATAACTCAACCTGCTTGATTTTCCAATTAGAGTTGGAACCTCTGCAGCTTGAAAACTTTCCATTGTTACTAAAACTCATTAACTCATCTTCTAAAAGTCTCAGCTTCAAACCCATATCAAACTCAGCTTGAGATCTCTCACCAACGTTCCTCACTATCTCCTTTGTAAATTCGGGTTTTAAAATCCCTTTACGAAACCCTAATTCCAAACACAGAGCCAACCCAATTACAAAAACCACTTTCACAGCAGCACAAATCAGTGGTCTTCTCTGGTTTATCGTCGTCTTCTGTTCAGAAGCTATTGGTTTCATGACCTGCTGCTTCTTCTTCTTCTTGGGAGAAGAGATTACTCTAAAATTTGGGCGAGAAACTGAAACCGGTGTGGTGACCAGAGCTGGGTCAAATGAAGACGGAGTAGATTCAACAGTGATGGGTTTGAAATTGGAGGCATAAGAGAGTTTAGTGAGTGAGGTTCTTTGTACACTGAGAGGCATAAGATCGAGAGTTGCGTTGAGACTGTCAAGACAAATCTCGCAACTACAATTCGCGTCTTTACGACAATCTGGGAAGTAACAATTACTATCTCTTCTCTCTGAATCTTCCATTGTTACTGTTGTCAATGTCGTCGTGCTTGATCCCATTGATTTCTCCGACGGTGATACTGATGATATCTTTCCTTTCATCTGATTTTTGTTGTCTTCTGATTTACTAATCTCTATTTTATTTTGTTTCTTTATTCTTTATCAGTTCTTTTTCGAAATTTAAATTTCCAACGGTCCTCTGATTTCGGCAGTTTTATTTCGTTGAAAATGACCGAAATACCCTTTTACTTCGCACCTGTTCATTTATAATCCTAACTCGACTTCGTTCATTTAATGATTAAAAAAATCTACATCTATATACCAGCGCCGGCCCATAATTATCTTGGGCCCTAAAGGCCTAAAGCAATGGTCCACCCACATCGTCAAACGCTATTAATGATTACATACGACTTGTGAATTAAAAAAAAAAAAACACTTCACAAGTTCTTTTCTATATTTTGGAACAACACATAATATTATTAGTTTATGCATGGAACTATAGCTTCATACCATAAGAAGAAAATTATCTTCGGTTAAAATGAAGCCCAATGAATTTTAATTTAATAAATCCCAACTCAAAAACCAGAGTTCTTTGATAAAACTTAGTTGATCAACAAAAGTCAAAAATCAAAACCAACTTAAAAAATTACCATATTACCCTTTTCCCTCATCTATATATCATATACACATCAAATCACAAAAATGCACTCTAATAATATATTCTCAAAAACCTTTAAACACAAAATGCATCCAAATATGTTTATAATCTCAGCCTTAATCTTATCTCTGTTTTTGAATTATCCAATGATTCTAGCTCAAATCAACACTCCATGTTCACCTACTAATGCAGTAAGGTGCATGGATTTTCTAACAGGAACTACTACTTCTCCAACCTCGGACTGTTGTGGGGCCCTTAAGTCTTTAACCGGAACCGGTATGGATTGTTTGTGTCTGATCCTTGTCAACAATATTTTTCCAATCAATCTTCCTGTAAACCGAACTCTAGCCAACTCTCTTCCTCGTGCATGTGGCCTATCTGATGTCACCGATCGATGCAAATGTATTTTCTAAGTTTTTTAATTTAAACTTTATTTAGTTGTTTCTAATGTCTGAGTAAAGTATTTGTGAAACTTTGCAGCTTCTGAGGCACCTCTACTAGCTCCAGGTATATTGTTTTAGATAATTTTATTGAAGTAAATTTAGCTCATAGTTTATAACTCACAGGTCCTGTGTCTTTTGGTCCGACCATTTCTCCAACAACTTCGCAAACTTCTGACGGTAATGTAATAAAAATGTTATTAAATACTTTCAAGTGTTTCGGTTCTAACATTTACTCATCGAGTTTATTGATATTACGTAAACCGGGTAGTTCCCGAACCGGTTCAATTTTTTTCAGTGTATATATATTTAATTAACATCATTAATAACAGACATTGAGTATAACGGCCTGATTAGTTATCCGACAACTCCGCGATATCCTCCTGATGGTAAGCCAAAAAATTATTCTTAAACAAGTGTTTCACCAATCATTTTTTTCTCCTAATTAATTACTAATATTTTCGAGTTTATTGAAATATATTAGAGGAGGATCATTTTGAACCGGAGAATAGAAGAGACCGGACTAGACCAACTCCTTTAGCTCCAATACCTTCAGCTCCAACTCCTTCAGCCTCGTTGCCTTTCTCTTCATACTCTCTCAAGCTGTCGCTTCTTCTATTCGCTTTCGCCTTTGAGATTAAAGACTTGTTCTAATGTACAATTTCATACTATTAAAATGTTATTCACTTTCATATTTATATAATTCTGGTTAAATAATGTTGTATTTGATGTACCAGTATCTTATTAATAATATTTTAAAAGTCTTTGCCAAGAAAATGTATGAACAAAACCAAACTAGCCTTTCTCCGTTCACCGACAAGTTTTGCTTATTATATCATTTTTTTTTTAGTTTTACTTCCACCCATCAGACCAGTCATCTTCTTCCTTGGCTACATAATCAACTGCGGTTTCAAATTCACCACCATTCTTTATCTCTTGACCACCACCGTCAATGTTCCAACCATCAGAACTAACTTCTTTTTCCTTTGTTTCACCATTGATGTTCCACCCATCAGACCATTCGCCGTCTTCCTTAGCTACATAATCACCTCCAGTTTCAAATTCACCACCATTCTTTATCTCTTCGCCACCACCGTCGATGTTCCAACCATCATAACACTCTTCTTTTTCCTTTGTTTCACCATTGATGTTCCACCCATCAGACCATTCACCTTCTTCCTTGGCTACATAATCAACTCCAGTTTCAAATTCACCACCATTCTTGATCTCTTCGCCACCACCGCCGATGTTCCAACCATCAGAACACACTTCTTTTTCCTTTGTTTCACCATTGATGTTCCACCCATCAGACCAGTCATTGATGTCCTTTGTGCCACTATTGTTCCACTCGGCATCTGCAGGGTATTGAGGAACATTGCTGTTTTCTTCTTCATTGAATGGTTCCTCCACAAACTCCTCTCTCGATGGTAAACGGCATCCTTGGTAAGCATTGTTATCCACACATCGCCACAAAAGCCTGTTCCAGTTCATGTCCTGTCTCATATAGCAAATCCATATTAATTATCATTTTGTTTTGTAGAGAAGAAGCAAGCAAGTGATACCTTGCATATGATATTTGGGTTTCCGATGATCACTAGCAGAGAGATTGCACGGGTGATAGCGACATTAAACCTCCTTGGATTGCTCAAGAAGCCCAAACAATAGGCTCTATCAAACTCTTTGTGTTTGATTGTAGATCTTACAGTTGAGATGATGATTACTTGTTTCTCTTGCCCTTGGAACTGCTCCACACTACCTACTTTGACTTCAGGCATATCTAATTTCTCGAGAACCTCCTTGATCTTCATTACTTGCTGCCTGTAAGGAGTTATAACTCCGATATCCTCTTCTTGCACAGAGTCATTAGCTGTTAATCTCTTGATTGTCTCTATAACTTTGCTGATCTCTATACGGTTGAACCATGAAGGATTGTTTCCTTCCCTCTCATCACAGCCTTCGATGCCATAAAACACCATTGGAAATTCTTTGTTCGGAAGGAAGTTTAACGTGGCAAGAACAGAGTCTGTGTCTTCTTTGGAAGCTACCAGTTCTCCATCATAGAACAGCTTCGACGGGAGATCAAGAATCTCTGGGTGGCATCTGTAGTTCTTGACTAGCTTTGTAACATAATTCTCATCCCCTTCGCAGTAATAATCGCATTCAAACAATCTTTCCAAGTATGATTTCCCCAACCCTAGTGACTCAGCTTCTCTTGAGTATATAACCGGACCCAACTGTCTTGGATCTCCAGCAAGCACAACAACAGTTTCTGTCACGCAGAGATTTGATATAGCAATCATGTTTTCTGGCTCTGAAGCTTGACCAGCCTCGTCTAAGAAAATATGAGTGAAGTGGCCACGTTTTAAACCTTCTGCATTAAGAAGGGATGCACTCATATATGTTGAAACAACGAGTTTGTACTGAGTCAATGCTTTGAGAGGAGGGCACTGGAAAACTAACTCATCAAAGAAGCAAAAGCGTATAATCTCAGGCTTGATTTCCTCATATGTACGAGTAGCTGCATTCAGCCTAAAAATCTCATTATCCTTGATGCGAACTCCATCCAGACAAAGGAGTTTCTCTAAAATGTGATCAGCTGCACTATTGGAAGGAGCACAGACAAGGATCCGAGCATTTTTCTGGGTCGTATAAAGTTGTACTATCGCCTCCACCAATGTCATGGTTTTCCCAGTACCAGGAGGTCCATGGATCACATATGGTGGTGCTCCTTTGCAGCCAAGAATCATTTCAATGGAACAAATCTGCTCCGCATTAAGAGCTGGTGAAATGGGCACGATGGGTTTTGTTTTTATCATCCTTCTCCCGGAGTGCAAGGACGGGAAAAGAAAGTTTAGATCCAACATTTCAGCCGCATCAACAGCCTGATACAACCTTCTTGTGTTAATTCGATTGTATGTGAACTTCACATTATATACGCTCCCAGCTGTGTGGCGAAGGTGGAACTCAGAGGCAAACTTCAGATGCACCTCATCCACCTCGACGCGATGCACAAAGCCCTGATAGAAATTGTTTTCAATCCTTTTTAAACCTCCAGAAGATAAATGATGAAACATAACTGCACTTATTTCGAATCTGAAAGTGATAAGAAATTATGAAAGGTTAGATCAAGAACAAAACCTGATAAGGTAGGGCAGTTTCATCATCATAGGCATGTTTTACAAAGATGAAGTCTCCATGGACAAGGGAAGGTCTTCTCTCAGCAAGGCCAGGAACTTCAAGGGACAAATATTGACCCCTTCTCTTCATCGAAACATTCTCCATATCATAAGCTCGCATGTCTTCCTAAACAAGAAAAAAATACAGAAAACACGATTCATGGCAAAATACAAGGACTTTATAGAGGTAAGAAGTTTAGCAAAATATTGAGATTACCTCTAGCTGTATTTCTTCCATAATAAGTAAAGTTTTGAAGTAGTCAGCATAGTTATTTCCTGTTAGACCTTGATTCAAAGAATCAGGGACTTCATTCTTCTCGATGATCTCTCTAATCTCCTTTGGAATATCATACCGAGGAAGCCTATTTTTAAACGCATGTTGTACAACCGGTTTTGAAGGGCGTGATCCCATCACATAATCATTAACAGCAAAATCTCTCTTTGGAGCTCTTCGACCTCTAGAGTAAGGCCTATTAGAAACCAGAGAACTAGATATATTATCCTCAGCTAGAAGGAAAACAACACGCTCAATCCTATCATCTCCCCAGTCAATAGTAACAACAGTAGTATGCAAACCAATGTCCTTAGGTTTACAAGAGACCCAAATAGTTAAAGTATCACCAGGTTCAAGCATCCTATCTTCCAGAGTAAAAGCTTCATAAAAACACTCTCTTTCTTTTAACTCAGAATGTTTAGAAGGTGGTTTCAAGATGGAAAGTGTAAAAGATTCTTCAGGGTTTGAAGCATAAATTTTAGGCCACAAATCAACAGGCTCATCAGAAGTGTTCTTGACTGTAAACGAATCAAAAGAAGTCTCTCCAACAGGTATAGATTGAGGCTTTTCGTTCTTAAATGGGAAAGGAACAGAAACAATCACAGGACCTTCATCTAATGGATCATAGTAACCAGCTGATTTATCATTCTGATAGTCTATAAACCCAATCTCTCCCTTATCTGCAATTACAGAGTACTCATCATCTGACTTGTATCCACTCACACTCATTGCTGATCACAATCTGAAGCATTTACACACAAATCACAATTAACAAAAAAATTAATCAATAAATATATACATTATACATTTTAACCACTAAATCAAAAATGCTGATGAGACCGATGATTGACCAAAACTACAGAACGAGACAACACAATAGTAAAATCACAGTCAAAGGCTTTTAAACTATTATATCGGATTCAGAGCACAATAAAACCCAAAACCCTAACACATACAAAAAAACGAAATAGAGCAAGCGATCAAACGAATTGAAAAAATCCTGAGTTTTAGATCATCCGTACTAAATATATAACGAAAAAGGTGATATTTTTGCTTCGATCCCACTAAGAAACGAACAAGCACTGAGACCAGACCAACGCAGTCTCTATAAAGAAAACAAACTTTATAACAGTCGAGTGAAGACTGAAGAGTCATACACGACACACTGTTAAATTAATGGGCTTAGAAGTATGTGTGTTTAGTATGTTAAATTAATGGGCCTAGAAGTACGTGCGTCTAAACTTGGGCCCTTATATGGGCCTTCAAATCATTATTGCCGAAGGTTCATTGACTTTTATCATATAGAAAAAGACTGAAATTGCTACAAATTGCTAAGTAGATGGGTAACAAGAAGAATCTAAATAGGATTGAAGACATCAATTTTTGTGAAGTGACACTCTTCAGTGTCTTTTCATAGCCCTAAACACAATTTTTGATAATGTTCAACCAAAAAAAAAGGTGTAAATTGGTGAAAAATAATAAAAGAGACATGTTTTGGTTAGTCTACTAGCATAACCTTTCACACTCTCAAAAGCCTATACCAATCAAATCAACTCTTTTATACATCCATGTTTTTGTTTTTACAATATTTTTGTTACAAAAATAATATTACTATAGTATATATTACTACATCACAAGTCTTTTATTGTATAAGAGTTTATTAGTTGTACATGTATTTCTGAATTTATTGAGTGTTTTTTAAGTCTCATAATGTATTGTTTAAGAGCTAAGTGGGGCATAAGGATATCACAAATAATCATTTATTTAATGTTTTTTTAAAAATAGGAATTATCTTGGGAAAAAACACAAGTGATCATTGTCTGTGTAATTAATCATATGGCTCCAAATTCTATTCATTAGTTTATTACAATGAATAAAATATTTAGAAGCATTGTAGTGAATGTGATCAACAAAAGCTGAAAGAAGACAAAGCATGAGAAAACAGATAAAAGACAAAGCATGATTTACACAAAACACTCTCTTCACTTTAAGGCTCTCTTTTTTAGTTTTTTTTTAATCATTACATTATACGTTAACTGGTCCAGTCCTTGTCTCTTCCAAATAATAGTATTTTTTTAAAATCAAAATCTTGGTTTTTGGAAAAGTTCTTGATGAAAATATATATACACCTTAGAATCTTTGAATTTGTTTGGAAAAAAAATAGTCAAAAAGAACAAAAGAGATATGAAATTGAGCATCGAGGTTATCAAGCAGCAACCCAACTTTTTTTTTTCAGTCCTACGATAATTACAAGACGTTATCACTTCACTTTTACTTTTTGGAATTTATCATAAAGTAAAGTGAGAATATAAATTTCATTGCATTTGACATAAACCTTATATAATTAACATTACAATATGATTATCTCGGAGACAATATTACACTTGACTAGAAGAAAAAAAGAAATCAATATTTTTCCTAATGCTAATTGCTGCTCAAATAAAAAAAATGAAAAAAAAAATCAAATAACTTCCATATGTCCACTTGGCAGTTTCTGATTGGGTTAGCTGAGATTGCCTGCAAAGATTATATAAAACAATAGTGTTTACATTATATAGTTACTAGTAAAACAAAAATAATAATTTCTAAGTAACAATAAAATTCAATTTTTACCTTATAACGTTGCTGTAAAATTCACATCCACCTTAGTTAGCAAAAACTCATGAATACTATTAACCGGATACACCACAGAACTACTGGTATGTGAAAATTGGTTACACCTGCAAACCGGAATTATACAGTATCATCAGTAAAAAAGCGAACCGGAGATTGAAAATGTAAAAATAAAAAATAAAATTTTGACAAACCTGTTCCCTTAAAGAGTTAAAGTGAAAATGGTATGTCTCCATCACTCAAAGAACCAAAAACACTTTTGTTCACCTGACAAAAGCCAAACCAATTCTATCGTGAGTGAAAAAAAATTCATAATTTTCTTAATCTCACACAAAAGAGTTTAAATCTTTATATATTATGTGTCTCTTATCCAAACAAGATACAAGATCAATTGGGTCCCTTTTCCAGGGAAATCAAAATCAATTGGGTCATCTTAAATGATCTGACAATTTTCTTGGTTGAGATTACACCTTTGCACATAAATGCAAAATTATAGACTGGTCTCTCTATAGACTATCTCTATTTTTGAATCTTAGGACCACACATACTTATGGTTCCCTTTGATTTTGGACCAGCTCATGTCACTGACACTATGACACTTATGTCCTAATTTTGCTGTTTTGGTGACTTGTAATCTAAGGCATTTGAACACAAGTTTAACCTTAGATTCAATAGATAAAAGGAAGATACCGTAAAGAGCTGAATCTGTATGTGTTTCTAAAAGAAGCTGAGCTCGGTGTATCCACGGGAATAAGGTAAGAGCTCTTCAGCTTGGACTCGTGAAGTGGAGTAACTTGTAGTTCGTTTTAACCTATTATGAGTTGACTCAACCTCTGCACAGAAAATGCCATAAACCGGTCTATGATCCGAGAATCGTGACTCTCCTCTTACATAAGATAACTGATGTAGTCCTTCACCATACCATAATATCCTATCACACCTTTAAGAAGAAGAAAAAACAATGTTAAATGAAAGATTCATATAGCAGAAGAAGTTGTAATGCTCAAGAAACTTACCAAGCAGGAGTGCGACGTTTCTCCTTGGGATGTAAATCATCTCCAGAGTATCTATCTGAGTTTCTTGAGTACTTGTATGTTGGTGGGAAATAGATTTTTCCTTCGTTCCATGCCTTAAACACATGGCCTCGTTTCTGCTCTATCCTTAACTACAAGTATACATAAGAACTTGTTGTTACAACCTTCTTCAGACCATTAGGATCATACAAGTGAATCTATGAAACTTACCTGGTCGTTTTCTAGTAAAGCTCTCCAGTTCTGCATCTCAACTAGTGCTTTGGCTGATCGGTAAGATAGCGCTATACGATAATTTAGATCTCCAAGCCATATTATCCGGCTGGTTAAAAAGATTTGGATCAGAGACTGGTATATAAAAGTATGAAAAGTTAGATCATTAAGCTTACTCATGTTGAAGGATGTTCTCAGGAGATTTTTCTTCTTCTGAACTACGAACTCGAGGAAACCTTGTTTTCTTGAGTATCTCCATGACATCAGAGTTTCTCTTTAGCTCATCACCTTCTTTTTCTCCAGAAGTCAAGTGTGTACAAACGAAGCAAAAGCTTGTTTGATGGAGCAACATGCTTATTGAGATTGATCCCTACAAAGAACCAAAGAGTCATCTATAATAACTCAAAGGAACAGAACACTTAGTAATAAAAGAACAAAGTGTTGTTACCTTATTTCCAAGATAACCCATAAGTCCTCTGCCAACACAAGATACTTTCATGTTCTTGACATGTTCCCTTAGCTCACTTTTAACCCAAATGGTTAAGAAGATACCCACCATTTGTTTGCTAGCAACTAAACAATACTGCGAAGAGTTCCACGGCATCCTGTACCCGTTTTCATTTGCTGTAGAGCCTGGTGAGTACAAGACAGTGCTTGGAGAATCTCCAAGACCGTTATCATCATCTGAAGATCTTGAGAAGTCACTTGGCCGTGAATAATCACTCGGTCTAGAGTAGTAATCACTTGGTCTAGAGTAATCACTCTGTCTAGAGTAATCACTAGGCCTTCTAGAGTAGTCACTAGGTCTTCTAGAGTAGTCACTAGGCCTTCTAGAGTAATCACTAGGCCTTTGACTACTACTGCTACCACGGAAACTCGGGTCAAAATCACTTGGTCTGTGGCTGAAGAAGACACGATCACAGACACTAAAACGACGGTCAAGACCTGGTTGAGGCATTGAAGGATCATTCCATGTACTACTTGGTGTCTGAAAAGACCTTCTATGGAAGAAACTTGAGTTCTTTTGTCTAGTGGAACCAGAGAAATCAGCATCAATCTCTGCAATAGGTACAGGGATAGGTGAAGGAGTATGATAACCACTAGTTCCTGGTCTGTTATTAAGCGTTTTACGGATAAGAGAAAGCCATTTCTGAGCAGGTCCATTGTCTTCAGCTCCAAGGATATTTCCAGCATTAAGAGGAACAATCTCTTGAAATCTGAAAACAAAACAAAAAAGCAAAGATATTGAGTAAAACAAAACTCAATGAAACTCATTATAAAAAAAGACAAAACTGATGTCTTATAGAAACATACCCAAGTACATAAATATCTGCAGGAGCTGAAGAATGAAGCCACTCATCAAGGTTTAAGTCTGAAGGAGGAGAGCGTCCAGCAACATTCCAGGTAGCTACAAAGATGCTGCTCAAAGTATTTACATTTTCAGTACAAAATACAAGAAACATATGTGTGTATATAATATAATAATATATAGTATACCTATGGTTTTGAACATCAATGATTCTAGGATTCTCATAATTCATTCTCCTTTGACGAGCTTGTTGCTCCCAGTTCTTACTTAGTTTCTCTGTAAAACCCATAAATCATTTTATTAGTTACTTAATATAAAAAAAACATTTAAGAGTTGGATCAAACATGTGACAATATATGTATATGATTTTACCAGGTTTGGTCTTATTGATAGTTGAAGGAGCTTTCTCTGCTGAGAAGCTACTTCTATGCTTCTCTACTTGAACTCCTTTAATCAAAAATTATTAAAATTTAATTATCTTAAGATTAACTCAAAAGAGACAAAAAAAAAACATAAAGATCCAAGGGAAAAAAAACAAGAACAAGTAAACAAAATTAGTTTTAAAAAAACAGAGAAAGAGAGTATACTAGTAGAAGTAGGAACATCAGCTTGAAAATCCTCTGTTTTGCTTTTGATATTAAACCATTTCCTGACCATCTTCTTAGACCATGCCAGCTTCATTTCATAAATTCAAATTTAAAAAAAAAAGTGTTAACAATGAAGATGAGTAAACAGATCAAGAGAATTGAAAAAAAACAAAAACCTTAGTAATAGTCTTGGATTTGTCTTCTCTCATTGTTTTGCTTGTGTGTAGTAGTAGTCTAAAGAGTATCTTTTTAATTTATTTCCTTAAACAGAAACTAAATTCTTCCATAAACCAAAGGAAAAAAAAGGGATGAAAATATCTAGAATTGGAGGTTGTTGTTGGTGGTGTCACTTAGGACCAGAGAGAAGCTTAAACAAAAGTAATGAAGAAAAATGGTAGTGTGGTCTTGAGAAAAGGGTTTTAATGGTGGAGACAGGGAGAAAAAAAGAAGTTAAAATAAGAGAAAGTGATGAAGAGACATCTCAATTCTTGAAAGTAAAGAGAGAGAGACGAGAGGACAGTGAAGCGCAGATTTTAGAGTGATAAAGTAAAGTGAATTCTTTTGCTTCTGTGAAGAAGAAGAGAGAGAGAGAGAGCTTAGTCTCTTTTGAAAATCACACTTCTTCTTTTTTTTTTTTCTAAATAATTAGGTATTATTGGTTTTTATTTTGGAAACTTTAAAATTATATAATTTAATAACACGATTGACAGAACTCATTGATTATATTTTCAAAATTAAATTTTAATATATTTGCAACGTCTTCCTAATTTAAAATAGTTGATATATTCTTTAATTTTCAACAAATGTGATATAAATGCAAGGTCCAAAACTAATTTTTCAGATTTAGGGAATCGTATATATTTATTTATATTGGTTTTAGCCTATTCCTATAAATTCAAGTACTATGTGAAGTAAAATGAATAAAATTTTATTAAACGAGGTTTTAATTTTAATAATAAAAATTTGTAGAAAAACTCAATATTTGATGTATTTATGATCAATCTTGTAAAACTATAGAATTCTGCGACAATATATGATTGATACAAAAACACGCCGAGTGGTTTTGTCAACTATAGTTAAAAATTATCATCACATTTCATCTGTAATAATAATAAAAGTTAAAGTCGAGATGTTTTTTTAAATCAATAATCATTTAAACAATACGATGTGTCAAAATGTCAAATAAGAATTTTAGTTGTTTGAATATTAAATTAAATTTAAATATAATGAAACTTTATAAATTAATTGAGATATAATTGTTGGTGCAATTTAAAACTAAAGATAATTTTTTTTCAATTTTCCACAGGTGCATGCGAAAGTTGTGTATGATGTTGACTGATAAAGCACCAAGTAAATAACATATAAAATTCTATGTTATATATTAAATTTAAGTTGTTGAATATGTAAGGTTTTATTCGTATAATATTTAGTTTATATGTGAATTTATAATATTTGTAGTTTTTGCTTACCATATATTTATCATTATTAACTTATAGATGGAGTAAAGTATCACATTTTCTCTCCAAGATTTTGGTCAATAAATTAAAAAAAAAAGAAAAGTAAAAGAGTAATACTATAAAAAGTAAAAAAAGTGAGAGGAGTATAGAGAAAAAAAAAGATAAAGAAGGCTATGTCACTATTGTTCTATTGTTGTAGTCTCTGCCATTTCATCTTTCCCTTTCAATTTATTTATTTTTATTTTATTATTTAGTTTTCTAAAATCTATATTATTTTTTTTTTTTTAGATTTATTTTTTCTGTGTAGCAAAAATGTTGGACATAAGATACTGTTTTAAAGTCCACTCACCATTGATATCAGGAGTTTGCTCTTCTTTTTCTGTATTTTTTTTTCTTGAGATTCCATATGTTTTCATAATATATTAGTAACCATTTTTTATATTTATTAAAATTAAAATAAGAAGTCACTAGACATTAGGGTTAAGTATAAAGTAATATAAATTAAATTCTTAGAATATGTAAGATCTTCATCAGGCTCTATTAAGCTTTTGATCAATCCATAGACACATTCCAATTTTTTTAGATTAAAAAAATAAAAATATGAAAAACTTTAGTTTGAACATTCATACAAATTATACTTACATATGATTTAGTAACAATCAATAAATTTAATTATTCACAACTTAGATTGTTTATTTTTTGGCACTAACCACAAACCTTATTATATGTATAAAATATCATTAACCTAATTTAACTAAAAGAAATAAGTAAATTAATTAATAAATTGATAATGGCTTGACGGCGGAAAATTCCATACTGGGGCAGCCCAATGTCCCATATTAATTATGATTATATTATCTGCTAAATATTGTAAAATTTAAAATCAATTTATAAAATAAAGACTCTAAAATTTATTAAGTAAAAATGACCCAAAATACTTAAAAATACATAAATTAGCTCCACCATATATGGAACAATCATGAATAATAATCATGATTAGCATTCACATAATTAATTAGTTTTTGCTAATTGCTTTGACTCATCAAGATACGTCCATATTTGTTTACATAAAATGGAAAACGCAATATATAACTTAATGATTATATTCAAAATATGATTTAAAATTTTTTTTTATATTTTGTAGTCATTGTTTGAGTATTCTTAAATACGGTTCAAAAACATTTAATGTCCCATATTATTAATTTAGTTTGCTAATGATTTTTAATTATCAACACATGCGATATTTATTGACAAACATAATTATTTACGTCAAGACTTGTGAATAAAAGACTCGTAAATTTTAATTATACACTTTATTTTGTGTAAACTATATATTATATGAGTGGACTTTAATTTTATTGGTATCTAATCAGCAGGAATATTTTCATTAATTTTAATATATTTTTCAAATATATGATATTTATTTTAAATGTAAACTATTATAAAAGAAAGTGGCAAAAGGCGATGCAAAATATATAATTACTAAAGTCAATAATGCATCTTAATTTTTTGTTTCCATATCCTGAAATTAAGTATTCAAACATCAAAATATACAAATATTTTTGTATATTAAAAACAAATAAAACCATCAATGGAAACTTTGATGTTTTGTATTTAATATTAAGGGACATAACCAAGTGGTATCAAATGGATACGCATTTACAATGTTAGTCTATATTTGTCATCACCAATATAAAATGGATATATCTTAATTTGGAAAATATTTCTTCCACTGTTTAGCTCAATAGTTGAAACTTTTTTTTTTTCATCTATTATATCATTAGTATTACAAATTTTTAGGAATGCGAGAATAACTTCTACTTACGATAATTTCATGACACAAATATTTTTCGACATGCGGTTCTAAATATACGACATCCCCATGATGGATAAGCTCTCCCTGCAACACAAGATCACGACAGATGATACTATCTGCGCACACCGGAACTTCTGAAAAGTCTTTACATTCTTTAATATGTAATAAATGCGTTCTCTGGGTTTCGAACCCATATCTGGTGTATAAACCTTTAAACCCTTAACCATTAGGGCAAAGATGCTTCCACATCTCCACATCTCCACATCGTTGAACCTTTATTTCATAAAAAAAAAACGATATTAATCCAAACAAAATGAAATAAACGTACCAATGAATAGTTGTCTTTACTAAGAATATAAACATATGAATCATATATACAATTAGTATATAGTTATATTATAATCTGAAGAACCGTAATAATTTTAAGTGAAAACCCTAATATTTTTTTCAGAAAATATCCTGGATAAGATAATTGATATGCATGTACGTGTAAATTTCTTCTCTATGTGAAGTATATATCATGTGTCGTAATCACTTTAGTTTTCCCATAAATTACTTTAACCTATAGTTTGATGGTACGTTATATAAACTCTTAATCATTATCCAAAAGACCAAAGCCATCATATGAAACCATAGTTTTATCATAATCATGAAACATATCCCATGAAACTGTAGGAAGAGGCATTTTGATTTATATTCAAGTGTTAACAAAACAAAGCTTAAAAGAAAACACTACCAAGATTTTGCTTTTACTTTGCTCTTTTTAGTACAAAATCTAATCTCTCAAATTTCAAGATTAACGAGGCAGTCAGATTAAAGATTCACCTAACATTTTTTATTATATATAAAATAAGATTAGATATATAGACTTAGGAAATAAATCGATGAATCTGTTTTTTCGCTTTTGCTTTTATTATGGGGAGGCCCATTTTTTCTTTTATGTTTGCTTGTAGGCTATGTAATGCCCGTTGTATTAGAGTCGGGTCATATAGCATTTTCAGAAAAAAAATGGATAAAATAAAGCTTAATATTTTCGAAGATGGACACAAATGATTTTAGATAGATAATGTTTGTTATTTATACCTCGTATTTTCAATTCTAGCCCTTTGATCTTCATGATTATAAATGTTAAATTTCCAAAAAATCAAAAAGTATTTTGCTCAAAGCAAGATCAGATTAATATGCTATAAACTGATTAATTTAAACAAAAATAAAACTAATGAGAATATGTCAAGTTTTAGAATTTACTATATCATTTTATATAAAAGTAACACAAATTTTTTTTCGTTAGATTTAAATAGCCTCTGGCCTTATAGAATCGCTTTCCATTGTTTTCTCAACCTGTTGGAACCCTCTGGCTGAAAGAGCTATATATTTTGCATAAAGCTAGCAGCTTTTATTGTGCATTTGTTAATTTCCTCTTGTTATCTCCGAGTCCTCTTTCATTTGATCCATTAGTGACATTAAAACAACATCGTTTTTACTTTTGTCTTAGCTCTAAGTTGTCTGAAACATACGTGAAGCAAGATTTAAGACATAAAGAACTTTTGTTTCTGTATTTTTGAGTATTGTATTAAGATTCTATTTTTCACAGAGATACCTAATACTTGAATTATTATAAGATTCGGGTTTGGTTTATACACAGTTACTTCCATCGCTTCAGTTAACTCTTTCCAACATGAGCCATTTTGCTGTATGAAGTCAAAGTTCACAGCAAAAGCAATACACATAAACACAAGTCTTGAAATATAAATAACATAAAGAGTTTTAGATGAAGTAGAGAGTTTGGTGGTGATATTAATTCATGGCATAAGGATGCTGAAGCCTTCAACTAAATCTGCTTCCTTTGGTTGGACAATAAGATTGTCAAACATATCTCTTAGATTAGAATGCTGCACCATTGTATCCAATACTTTATCTTCTGTCACAGCTTCAGCAATCTTTTCTTTTCCTTTGTCATGTCTTGAAGAACACGCAAACACAAGCTCTGATATTCTATCCTTTTGTGCTTGCTTACAGTATTTTGGTCCTTCAGGAGTTCCTTTTGCAACCAAGTGATATGTGTAAACAATCCTCTGCTGACCGATTCTGTAAGCACGGCTTATAGCTTGTCTTTCCACTGCTGGGTTCCACACAACATCCAATAGAATCACTCTTGATGCTCCTACCAGGCTGATCCCTTCAGAGCAAGCTTTTGTTGAAGCTAAGAACACTTTGGCCTTGGATTTGGGATCATTGAATTCGTTGATCAAAGTCTGTCTCTGTTTCTGCTCGAGCTTGCCATGCATATACAACACTTGCTCCCCTGGATTCCAGTTGAAACGAGATACCAGATGTTTCATTATTAGTTTCAATGGGTCGATGTATTGGCTGAAGACTAGCACTTTCTCCTTAATCACTTCACATAAACCTATGAACTCCATGAGGAATTTTGTTTTCACACTTTGGTTTGGATCTAACCTTACCTTCTTCAGCTGTGCAAGCAAAACGTCGTCGATGGTCAACTTTTCTTTCTCAGAAAGTTTGCAGCGAGAGACTAGAGAAGGATGGACTGAGACCAGAGACAGCTTGTGTTCTGTTTCAAATACGTTTTTCTGTTTCTGGTTGTAAGTGACTTCAATGGATTCAAGAACTCTCTTCTGCAGATCAGGTGGGTTTAACACCACGACACATTCTCTCAGACCAGGGAGGCTCTTTTGAAGAATGCTTCCTTTATGAACATGCACAAATGGTAGCATAACAGTCTTGAGCTCTTCAATCCCACGGTTGTTTATTTCATTCCCCAAAGCTGTTTTCCCTCTTTTTGCAACTGTCATACCACTTTTCTTGAGTGTGGATGTGAGCCTCTCCAGATACTTGGGTCTTGCAAGCCCCAAAACATTGCAAAGCTCCTGGAAGTTGTTCTGGAAAGGAGTTCCAGAAAGCAAGATACGTTTCTGTGTTTCCACTTTGGATAGAGTTTTCCATATACAGCTTCTTTGGTTCCGAGGTGTGTGTGCTTCATCAAGAACCAGCAATCCAGGAATTCCCATAAGTATCTCTCTGATATCTTCTAATTCCTTGTCTGGTTTCACTTCTCTCGCTGTCTTTGTCTTTTTGTCCTCGTCTTTAACTCCTGCAAGCTTCTCATAGAGGTTATAGCTAATCCCGAGTATGCTTTTCGACTTTATCCAAGAGTAAATCTTCACCATCCTTATCTCGTTGGTGCTTCTAGCACTCAAATTCTTCTGCATTAAAATTTTCAGCGCCATTGAGCTCTCTTTTCCATTAAACTCCAAACTGCTAACATTATGAAAAGGAATGCTTAAGTTCCATTTCTTAAACTCCTCTGCCCATGTGAGTAGCAAGCTTGCAGGAGCAATGATCACTGGCTTGCAATTTGGGAAGCATTCCAGGTAGGCCTGAAGGAAAATGAGGGTGAGACGAGTTTTTCCTGTCCCTGGAGCGTGTGACATGATGCATCCTCCAGTTTCATCGCTGTTCTCAAAGTCTTTGAGCTCGTTCAACACGCACGTACCAGCTAAGTTCCTCCAGATAAACTCAAAACCCTCTTGCTGGTGGGGATACATTTGAGATTTAACCCCTGGAATCTTATCCCATACAGTTCCTTCAGAAGAAACACAACCCCCGTGTAAGCTGTTTAGAACTTCATCAAACCCAACTTTTCCAATGAAGCTGCTGTTTTCTTCCTCGTCAAATCTATCAATCTTTATCCTTCCACTTATGTTCTTCTCTCCCTACATGAAGTAACATATAAAGAGTTATCATCAAACCTTTCACTTCAAAAATAAATCAGAAGCTTCGAAATCCTTACCCACTCAGATGTATCCATGTTTCGGATCTCTCTTTCCACAAAGCCACAGTGTATACACTTCAAGCCAATCTCAATATCAAGATACAGTTCATGATTCCCTTTTCTACAACAAGCCGCAAGACTTTCATCAGTTGATATTTCTTTCTCCATCTGCAAAAATATTATGTCAGATTTACATTGTTCTAAATAAAAAGAGGTAAAACTACTGTTTTTGAAGAAAACAAGAAATTACTTTTGAAAGAAGCTCAATGCCGACGGCGTTAGATTTAATGCTAAATGCTAGTTCTTCCCACAGCTTCGCATCCTCTATCTCTGACTTGGACATCTCAGGTGGTGATTGAGGTTCCTCCTGACCAAATCTTCTATTCAATGGTGGTGGTCTAATGATTAGAAGTCCATCATCATCATATTTCCTCTGATCTTCCTTTGGTGGTTCTTGATATTGGTCTTCAGGTGAAGAAACTAGTTTGTATTCTTCTTCTTCTTCCCCTTTACCTAATTGATCTTTCTCCCTCACAGAGTTCACAAGAAGCCTGAAAAGATCAATTTCTTTTCTATTTAACATTCTCCACTCCGCATTGTTATTATTAGTCCTGACCTCAGGCTCAGATTCATATCCAGATTTATCTGCAGAGCTGATAGACGAATCAGAATCTATTGCTTCATTAGTCACAACAGACTTATTTAATCCCTCTGTAACTGCAGCTGCAGGTATCAGGGACCCCAATCTGTTGTTGGCTTGGACTTCTTTTGCTTTCTCTGAATTCTGGATTTCAGGTCTTGATGGCTTTTCAGGGGCTGGTACCTCCTTTGCTTTCTCCAAGTTGCAAGTTTCAGGTCTGGATGTGGATGGCTTCTCAGGGGCTGGTACCTCTTTGGCTTTCTCCGAACTGAAGATTTCAGGTCTGGATGTGGATGGCTTCTCAGGTCCTTGTACCTCTTTTGCTTTTTCTGAACTGAAAATTTCATGTCTGGATGTAGATGGCTTCTCACGAGCTTCTGCCTCTTTTTCTTTCTCTGAACTGAAGATTTCAGGTCTGGATGTGGATGGCTTCTCAGGTGAT
This sequence comes from Leavenworthia alabamica, assembly GCA_000411055.1. Taxonomy (NCBI): domain Eukaryota; kingdom Viridiplantae; phylum Streptophyta; class Magnoliopsida; order Brassicales; family Brassicaceae; genus Leavenworthia; species Leavenworthia alabamica. The sequence goes on along the minus strand of KE158481.1, from coordinate 1,522 downwards.
TTCGCTTCTTTTCTAGTCTCTGGATACTCCAGTTCAGGTCTAGATGGTTTTTCAGTTGATTTCCTAGAGTTGATGGAAACAGCATCTTCACCATTTGATAAATAATTAAATTTAAAGTTGTTCACATCCTCAATGTCATCTCTTAATACTTGTTGTCTGATGAAAGAGGCTTCAGAATTAGATATTCTTTTGTTCTCTTTGCCACAGTGAGCACAAGTGAACACCGCATGGCTCTGCTGACTTGTTACTAGTTCAACTAGTTGTCGTTCTTCTTCTAGGCAGTTTGGTTTCTGGATCTTCTTTTCCTCTTTCCTAGGCTTTGTTAAGTAAGATCCAGAACTCTTATACCTTTCCAAAGGCTTCGTTCCAGCCATAGATACTTTCTTAACAGGTGAACTGGCCTTTCTCCAAGTATCATCATCTGTATCTCCAACCACCTCCTTTAAATTGAATTCATCATCACTAGAGGAGAAAAATGAAGATGATTGTGATGGATCCCCAGAAGATAGAGAATCTACCATTGTATCATCTTTGGTGTTACTGTCTTCACTATCATCTTCACTTGTGTCATATTTGTCATCACTGCTAGAGCCTATGACAGTGCAAGTGTCATCAAAAAGCTTCTTCTTGGCTGAAGGTCTCTCTTCGTTTTCACAGTCAGAATCTGAAAGGATCTCTATTTCAGGAGCTGATTTTCCGACATCAAAAACTCTAATTTCAGGGGGAAACTTGTCCTTCACACGTTTCTTCTGTTCCGATTTCTCCACATCCAAATCTCTAATAACTCTAGACAAACTATCCTTGAGAGGTATGTCCTGTTCAGACCCAACTCTCAAACCAGTAAATTGTCTGAGGCTTACTTGAGGAGGAAGATCATCATTGGAAGCTGGTGTGATGTCTTCAATGTCAGAATCATGGTCAGTTCGTTTTCTCTGTTTTCGTTTCCGGACTTGAGATATCACAGTAGCTCCTGTCTCCATCTTCTTCCGCTTGTTAACCACTAGAAGACGCTGCTTGTTCCTTGACTTGATTCTCTTCCCAATCCACTCCATTAGTGAAAGAGATCTGAAAAGGGAGAAACAATGTAAGAACTCTAGAGAAGACAATGAATCAGACAAACGAAAAAAGCAAAGATATCTCTAAAGAAACAGAGTGAGAGAAAGGTAAAAAACCTTAAAGAAGAAGAAAATGGATCTTACTGAGATAAAAAAACTATGTGAAGTTGATGAAGCTTTGACTGTAACTAAGACTTCTCAGAAATCATAGTTGCTATTGAGGAAATGGATAGAGAGAGATGGGTGGAGAGAGAGAACATGGCATTGAGAAAGCGTGATGGCAAAGCCAAAGCATGCTATTTCAGGACTCATACCTAGTCCTGGGAAAGTGGGCTTTAACCTGCGGATTCGCGGCGGGGCGGGTTTGAGCTTCGAATTTGAAGCTCATATTTTTACGGGTCTCGCGGGTTAAAGCTCACTTTTTAGCGGGTTTTTTATCTGAGACCCGCGGATTCGCGGGCTAACCC
>ASXC01014961.1:0-24391 GCA_000411055.1 Leavenworthia alabamica | reverse complement strand
GTGCATATTGTGTTATTCTCCTTGAATCCGAGATCTTCAAGTCCTTCAGCAGTTGTTCCTAGCTCAGTAGGTGTGTCTTGAAGTATCTCTTCCATCAATAGCATCCTCTTGAGCTCTTCATGCTCCAGTAACTTGATTAAGCCTTCAATGGACTGGTTGAACTCTTCTCTAACACTCTTTAATCCAAGTCTTGTTCTGGGACTTCTTCTCAAACTTGGAATGGGTACAAGCTCTGAGGGTTGTTCAGGTTCAGTAGTGTTGATGTCCTCATCACGAAGAGATTCGACTGGTCTCAGCCAATTCATGATCATGTCACCCACATGTCTAACCTGGCAAGTAAGTTATCGACCTACGGTATGGAAGTTCATAAGTCTTTCCTGGTCCAATTCATCATGAATTCTCTTCCTCCTGAATATAGCCAGTTCCAGGTGAATTACAACATCATTAAAAATAAATGGAACTTTAAGGAATTAAAGGCTATGTTGGTTCAGGAGGAGGGGAGACTTAGGAAGATAAAGGACCAGGTTTCTCTTATCGTAGGTCTTGGAAATGCTAGTGCTACCAGCTCAAAGAAACCAAGTAAGGACAAGAAAAAGGATAAGTCTTTCTTTAAGAGACCCAAAAGAAAAATCCAAAAAAGTGTGACATGCTTCTTTTGAAAAAGGAGGGGCACGTCAAGAAAGATTGTCCTATACGTAAGACATGGTTTGACAAGAAATGTACACAACATTTATATGTTTGTTTTGAATTTAATCTTGTTGAAGTGCCTAGAAATACTTGGTGGCTTGATTCTGGTGCATCTACTCATTTATCTTATATTAAACATGAATTCAGTTCAATCCAGCCCATAAAAGGAACTGAAAGACATTTGTTCATGGAAAACAAGATGAAAGCAAGGATAGAGGGCATTGAGACGTATAGATTGATCTTGGACACTAGTTGTTACATTGATGTTGAAAGTTGTCTCTTTGTACCTGAATGTGTTCGTAATCTTGTTTCTGTTAGTAGGCTTGATTATTTAGGTTTTAATTTTAAGATTGGACATGGTGTTTTCTCTTTGTACCGAAATGATTACTTTTATGGAAGTGGTACATTGTTTGATTCCCTGTATCGGTTCATTCTTGATGAAAGTTTTTCTGAATCCTTATTTAATATTAAGAATCAAGGTATTAAGCGTAGTGCATCAAATGAAAGTTCAGCTTACTTGTGGCATAAAAGATTAGGTCACATATTCAAAGAAAGGATTGAGAGGTTAGTGAAGGATAATAATTTACCTCCATTGGATTTCAGTGACCTAGATGTGTGTATAGATTGTATTAAAGGCAAACATACAAAACACATTGTAAATAAACCGGCCACAAGAAGCACTCAGCTATTAGAGTTAATACACACATATATATGTGGTCCGTTCGATGCTCCATCTTGGAGCGGTGAAAAATATTTCATTACCTTTATTGATGACTATTCACGTTACGGTTATACCTATTTGCTGCATGAAAAAGCTAAATCAGTGGATGTACTTGAAAAGTTTATTGATGAAGTGGAAAGACAACTAGAAAAGAAGGTTAGAGTTGTGAGGTCAGATAGAGGTGGTGAATTTTATGGAAAATTCACCGAAAATGGACAATTTCCTGGTTCATTTGCAAAACTTTTGGAAAGTAAAGGTATTTGTGCACAATACACAATGCCTGGAACTCCTCTGCAGAATGGTGTAGCTGAAAGGCGGAACCGTACTCTAATGGAAATGGTTAGGAGTATGTTAAGTAATTGTAACTTACCCTTATCTTTGTGGATATACACATTAAACGCTGCAACATGTCTTAAACCATGTTCCTAGAAAAGTAGTTCCAATGACTCCATTTGAATTGTGGATAGGAAGGAAACCGAGTTTAAGACATTTACGTGGCTGGGGTTGTCCAGCAGAAGTAAAGCCGTATAACCCACATGAAAAGAAGTTAGACTCTAGGACGATCAGTGGTTTTTTATTGGTTATCCGGAAAATTCTAAGGGTATGTATTTTACTGTCATAACCACAATACGAGAATAGTTGAATCGGGAAATGCACGGTTCATTGAAATTGGTCAAACTAGTGGGAGTTTGGGATCTAGAAAGATGAAAATTAATGAAACTCAGGTTGAAGAAATTTCACCTGAAGTTACACATGAAGTGGTTGTTCCTATTGTTGATGCAAGGAATAATATCACAATAGAACAACCGAATGAAGATCAAATCCCACTAGAACCGGAAATGAATAATGAACCTATCATCGTTCAAGAACAGAATAACGTACCACATGAACAATTAAGGCGATCTGTAAGAGAAACAAGATCCGCCATTGGAGATGATTATGTGGTTTACGCTATTGAGAATGAATGTGACATAAGTATCGATGCAGATCTGACTACATTCCAAAAAGACATGGAAAGTAACAATTCTGAAAAGTGGTCTAATGCTGCAGAAGAAGAAATTTCTTCTATGGGTATCAATAAAGTATGGGACCTAGTAGAGTTACCTGATGGTTTCAAAACTGTTGGGTGTAAATGGTTCTTTAAGACCAAAAGGGACTCGAAAGGCGACATAGAAAGGTACAAGGCTCACCTGATGGCATTGACTATACAGAGACCTTCTCTCCGGTTTCTAAGAAGGATTCTCTGAGAATTGTTTTGGGTTTGGTGGCTCATTATGATTTAGAGCTTCACCAAATGGATGTAAAAACCGCTTTTCTGAACGGTGAGCTTGAGGAAGAAATATAAATGGACCAGCCTGAAGGATTTGTGGCTGCAGGAAAATAAAATATTGTGTGTAGGCTGAGGAAGTCAATATACGGACTTAAACAAGCTTATAGACAATGGTACTTAAAGTTCAATGATACCATCTTGTCGTACGGTTTTGTAGAAACCATCGTTGATCGATGTATCTACATGAAAGTTAGTGGGAAAAAGTTTATAATTTTAGTCCTGTATGTTGATGATATATTATTGGCTGCTAATGACATGGGAATGATGTGTGACATAAAGAAATATCTCTTTAAGAACTTTGAAATGAAGGATATGGGTGATGCATCTTACGTGATAGGGATAGAAATCATAAGAGATAGATCACAATGATTATTAAGCTTATCCCAGAAAGGTTACATAAATAAAGTCTTAGAGAGATATGATTTGGAAAAGTGTTCCCCTGGAAAGGCTCCAATTCAGAAAGGGGACAAATTCAGTAAAATGCAATGTCCGAAAAATTAATTAGAGCGTAAAGAGATGGAACAAATTCCCTATGCATCAGTGGTTGGGAGTTTGAACTATGTTCAAACATGTAATCGGCCAGATATCAGCATTGCGGTTAGTATATTGGGTCGATATCAAAGTAATCTTGGAATGGACCACTAGGAGGTTGCAAAGAAAGTTATGAGGTACTTGCAAGGCACCAAAGAGTACATGCTTACGTACAGGAAATCCGATAGTATAGATGTTGTCGGATATTCAGATTCAGATTATGCCAGATGCGTTGATACAAGAAAATCGACGTTTGGCTATGTGTTCCTCCTAGCCGGGGGAGCAGTCTCTTGGAAAAGTGGTAAGCAGTCTGTCATTGCTACTTCCACTATGGAGGCAGAATTTGTGGCTTGCTTTGAGGCCACAGTTCAAGCATTGTGGCTACGGAACTTTATCTCAGGACTTGGAATTGTTGACAATATAGCCAAGCCGCTAAGAATTTATTGTGATAATTCTGGAGTTGTCTTCTTTAGTAAGAATGACAAGTACTCGAAAGGTGCTAAGCCCATGGAGTTAAAGTACTTGTCTGTAAAGGAAGAAGTGCAGAAACGCATAGTGATTTTTGAGCATATTTGAACGGATATGATGATAGCGGATCCGTTGACTAAACGTTTACCATCCGGCGTGTATGCTGGCCACGTACAGCGCATGGGTATTATCGAAAAGTCCTTGTTGTATTGACTATGTTTAAATGTAAAGTAATTACTCAAAGTATATGCAGTTATAACATATGCAGTTATTAGATAACATATGCAGTTGAAAATTAAAGTTTATCTCAACATTAAAGTTTTGAGAAGTAAGTATTTTCTCAATATTAAAGTAGTAGTAGAATTAGAGTTGGTGTGTGGCGCTTGGAAGGGAACCTATCGCAGTAAATAATGGGTAACCGCCATGGCTCGGTCATCTCTAGTTTTACGGTGCTTATGGTTGAACTTGATATTATGGTGCACAGTAAAGTTATTAAACTTATAAGTTAACATAATGACCAAGTGGGAGAATGTAAGATTATATCTCGTAAATATGATCATTATATTAATGGTTTAATTATAACGATTCAAGTTCATAGAATGGTTTATGGTTCTAATATATTAAATACGAAACCGTGATGGATCAGTCTCGGNAATTATACATATATATATATATATATATATATATATATTATAGTTATTAAAAGTATATAAATGTGTATAATATATGTTTTGTGATTAAAATGGTATATGAAAGGGTATAAAGAATTAATGACCAATGACATTAGAGGAGAAGTTAATTGGTCATTTTTTCTTATATAAAAACCAAACGTATCCATCACAAAATTTAAGAAAAAAAAAAGAGAAAAGACACAAAAATTGAGAATTAGGTTTTCTCTCCATCAAAGGAAACCATTAAGAAAAGATTAAAGGAAGAAGAAATCATTCAAGCAAATCATTGAGAAATCTAGAAATCATGTCAATGGATAAAGGTTAGTAGATTTCTTTTTCATCTAGATTATCTATTTCATCATTAATTTATTAAATTGTTGTTTCAAAGTTATGAATTCATCTTGGGTTTGATTTGTAATAAAATTATTAAGAAATAAATTAACAGTTGCCCCTAACATAACATCCTTCACTGAGTGAATCCCCTGTTGCTCACCCTCACTATTTTTCAGAGTTGTTTATGAGAAGTTAATTCTCGGTTAGTTGGTGAGTTGCATTTAAAAAAGAATTTGACGAGAACAAGAAGTCAACCCATTGACCATGACCATAGCGAAGGTCGGGTTTCACACATTTATTGAAAAAGGTTTCCAGTTTTGCTAGATTCAGCTGAAAAGGAACGAACTTGTGAATCATCTCTGTTATGACAAAGTTTATTTCTTGGTTATCACAGAAGTTGCAACCTTTTTACATGCTTGTGAAGGAGATGCTGTAACTAAGCTCTCAAGTGAGAAAATACCATATTTTAATGCCCCAATCAACCTGCAAAACAAGACCCAGATTGGGAAAGTTGATGAAATCTTTGGTCCAATTAATGAATCTTTATGTTGCGTTATCAATCTCTCCCTCTTTGTTGTCTTCTTCGTTAACTGCTCTGTTCACTAATACTGAAAGGATTGGTTATTTCTCAGCTGTTTTCTATCAAAATGATGGAAGGCATTGTAGCTACCTCATATATTCAAGGAGATAAGTTCTATACTTCTATATTGACCCTGCTAAGCTTTTACCTTTATCAAGATTCCTTCCTCAACCAAAGTAAGCTATACTTCTTAACCCATTAGCTAAAGATAGCTTCTTTCCCATATTTAACCTTGTTGAGTTAACAATGTTTAGGTCCCTTAAGTAGTAAAACAAACTTGTTGAAGTGTTAGAAAAGAGTCTGTAACAACAGTTTTGTTCTGTTCTTCCTGTAGGGGGCAGTCAGGAGGCCGTGGTGGAGGTCGTGGAAGAGGCGCTCCTCGTGGTAGAGGCAGTTTCAGTAGAGGTAGAGGTCCTCCTAGAGGTGGTGGCAGAGGCTTTCAACCAAGAGGTGGTAGTCGTGGAGGCTTCAGAGGCCGAGGGAGAGCATAGATTCCTATTCTATAGTCTTGAGCTTGTAACTTCCCTTTTTATTCATGAAATAAAAAACCTTAATAATGATTAGCGCTTTCCAAATTTGAGTTTTCGATACTTTGGCTTCTCAAGAGAGTAAAAGAGTTTGGTTTTATTACATACAGAAACATCATCTGGTTATAAAAGCAGATCTGTTAAACTCAGGAGAGCCACTAAGCCAAAGTTGGAGGTTAAAATTAAAGGTTGGCTTGTTTTATTCAAGAGCTTCATAGAGAGATAAGAGGATCTCAAGCTCCCCAGCCTCTAAGAATGGTAGCCTGAGCCACACGATTAACACCGAGTGTGAAAGCTCCCATCCGGAGATCACAAGAGTGAGTTTTGCACATCTTTTTCAAGTCCTTGAAAGAGTTAGTCATGTAAGTCTTTAGCTCATCATTCACTTTCTCTTCTTCCCACATAAACCCTTGTATGTTCTACACATTACAAGAACACAACTTATCCAATCACATATCGGTTTGGTTTGGGTTAATTGGTTTGTCCAAATTTTAGTGGTTTCAAAACTCGTACCTGAACCCATTCGAAGTAACTAACAGTGACTCCTCCAGAGTTTGCATATATGTCTGGGAGTATAACTACACCTTTCTTACTCAAGATCTGTAAATACAAGTGTCTCCATTACAGATTTGCAATGAGAGTTTCTTAAGCAGAAGAAGAAGATCAAACCTCATCAGCGTCGGGATCAGTTGGATGATTGGCAGCTTCTATGATGAACTTTGCTTTAATATCATTTGCATTCTCCCTTAAACCAAAAACACAATCAATACTTTTACAGAAAGTTTCAAAACAAAATCCAAGTTTTGTGTAGCTTTAACCTGTTTATGACACCACCAAGTGCTGCAGGGACAAGTATATCACAATCCTCAACCAGTATCGAACTTGGATCGATAGGATCGGCACCATCAAACCCTTTAACACCTCTGTGTTCTTTAGTATGCTTGAACAAGGCTGTGATATCAATACCATCCTTGTTCTTGATTGCTCCTGTTATGTCACTCACAGCAACTATCTTACCTCCCTTTTCACTTATCAGCTTCGCCGCCCAAGAACCCACATTCCCAAATCCCTAATGAACCAAACATATAAACCCTAGTCAGAAACTGAAAAAGGAAAGATCTTAAACCAAACTTCACCTGGATAACAAAACGTTGTCCTGATATGGTCTTGCCATGTTCATTAAGTAAAGCTTCAGTTCCAAACATAACTCCTCTTCCAGTAGCTGCGTCTCTCCCAAGTGATCCACCAAGATCCTGCTCATAAACATAATTCATCATTCAGTTAATATTAACCTCTGATTAGCAAAAAACGAAACCTTTGCTTATGGGTTTGCCAGTAACAACAGCAGGTGAGTAACCATGAAACTTAGAGTACTCATCAAGAATCCAAGCCATTGTCTGAGGACCAGTGCCCATATCTGGAGCAGGAACATCAGTTTGAATCCCAATGAGATCATGAATCTTTTGAGTGAAAACTCTAGTTAACCTCTCTAGCTCAGAGATACTAAGCTTGCTTGGATCACAACCAATCCCTCCTTTAGCTCCTCCATAAGGAATCTTAGCCACTGCTGTTTTCCAAGTCATGAGCTGAGCCAATGCGTTTACTTCATCCGGGTCAACCTGAAAGGAGATAACCGATATGAAATTGTGAACCGGTTTGATGTTACCATTTGATTTTGGGTTTTGGAATAGAGAAAACCTCGGGATGATATCTGATTCCACCTTTCATGGGACCTCTTGCATTGTCGTGTTGAACTCTAAACCCAACGAATGATGCTAATGTCCCATCGTCTTTCGGTATGGTACATTCCACCTTCAAAATTGCAATAACCGGTTAATTAATTTTGGTTCGTTCCGGTTATATAAATCAATCATAATCGGATCCGGGTATAATATCCGCAAATAACAATCAGTTTTACTTTAAAATCCGCAGCGAAGAACCATCTCCGGCGCCGGTAAAGCCACGGAATCAAAGTTCAAGAAATAAAGTCAAATCAAAAGAGTAAAATATGAAACCTTGATTTCTCTGAAGGGGATGAGAAGACTTTTCTCAAGCTTAGAATCTAAACCCAGAAGCCTAGAAGCTAACTAGAAGTTTCTGTTTGTTGCTGCTAAAGCATTCATAGCTTCTCTGGGTTTTTGATCAGAACGCTATAATAAAACGACGGTTGAAGAAGATTGGTGTCAGTGTTATTTTAATTTACACACTGACAATAATATATACATAGGAGGCACGTGATCGATGTTGGGTAAGATTCAGTGGAGGTGGAAGCTGATTCAGAAAGACAAGTCACAATTATTTGTTAATCAATTTTATTACAAAGATTTTTTTTTTTGATAATTTAAGACAAATTTATTTTCAGACAACTCAAGAGTTACTTTTTTCTTTCCTTTTTATAGAAAAATCAATGAAATATATGTATATATATCTACTATATGTGTTTGGATTAATTTAAACTAAAAACATAATGGTGGTAATTTATTTGTATTTTACCTAAAATTTAAGATCACTATTAATGTTTTATATACATATTTTGGGTTGTTAGTTAAAATAATTTCCATTAAAATAATAAATAGTTTTCTAAAATATCAACTATTGTGTTATATGATGTATCAGAACATAATCTAAGCCAGCCGAATAAGAAAATTCTATACACACTACATTACATGGAATTAAAGGTTAAACTTATAAGTGAAAAATGTGATATGTAAACATAAGATAATCTTTTGATTCGGATAGAATATGGTTGCATCGTCATGTTCACATCAAATCACAATTTGTTTTTTTTTATTTAAATTGTTGTATGTTGACTTGTAAACAATCTTATCCACTTTATTCTTTTGTTATCTCAATTAATTAATGTGTGTCCAAAATAATAGTTTAATTCTGATTTTTTTGTATAAGCTCCTAGGATACAAACATTGCTTTTTTTTTTATATATAAAAAAAACTATACCAGTTCTATAATTGCGTCGTGTTGACAAAAACTTCATCAAGTGTGTGATACAGTAATTCAAAGTATATAGAAGTGGTAGTTGAGGTCAGCCTCTTCTAGACCTCTCATTAAATATTATTTACTTATTTTTTTCTTTTACCCATTAAATATAAACCCCTTACTTTTTAATAGTTACCTCAATGCACCCCTAAATATTTTCGTTAATCTATCACTCCTTGAATCGAAAAAAGAAAAACAAGACATCAAATTATTTTCACAAACACTTTATTGGAACAATAAAACCATTGAGGCTGATTTTTAAAAATATAAAAAGATTGTGGGCTGTTACGTAATTAACGTATATATCAAATTACCAATTCTGCTGAAAAATTCAGAAACGCGTTTCCTTTCGTCTTATAGAACGTCGAAGGAGACGAAGACGACATGTAAATTAAAATCTCACAAACCTTTAAATTCCTCTACTTTTGTTTCACGAACCCTTAAATTGAATTTATCATTCTTCGATACATTGAGATCAAAAATCCAATTTGTTTCTTCCTTTCGATTCTCTGTTTTCATCAAGGAATAATAACATGTGTCCGATGAGGTTCTTATTGGTGTTCTTCTCAGCAATTCTCGCCGGATATTTCGCTTGGAAGACGGTAAGTTCTTCGCCTGAACTCATCTCCGACGAATCACCTGTCGAATTGAATGAGAAACAAGGACTCAATTTCAAAAAGGTAAGCATAAATCTCTGTTACTTTTTCGTTAATTTCTTAAATTCTCTTTGTACAATTTTTAAAAAGTTCTCTTTTATTGTTTAATGCCGAGATTAACAGAAGATGGAGAATGGGTTTTGGGTGTTCGTTGATATGGCTAGCGGAAGATATCTTTGGAGGAATCTCAAAGAGATGAAAGACAAAACTCAATGAAGATGATGAATAGTTGAATACTTCACATTTCATCTTTTTTTTTTCTTTTTGGTTTCTTATTTGTGTAACTTTAATTCATTGATTTGTATTCTGGAAAATGAAAAAAACAATGAGTTTGTATAATTTTTAATTAATTTACTATTCAATTTAAAACATTGGAACTGAGAACATGTAATTTTAAGTTATTTACACCTAAAACTTTTCAGGTTAAACGGAAACTGGGAAAAAAAAAGATTCAGGTAGAGTCAACTTGAAGCTTGATTGACATGTAAAGAAGGGTGAGAAGAGCTCCTTGTGGAATTGGAGCATGTCTAGCTAAATTTGATCCAACCCACATTGCTACAACTACAAGAACCACCACACTGCTGCTTGCTTTCCCACATAGCCATCTTGCAAAGGTTAAGCAGAGAGTTAGAAGGATACCGCCTTTTCCACCTAGTATCCAAGCAATCATGAATCCGAGTTTGTAACCCATGTCTAGTTCTTTGTCGAGTAATGCTGTGAATGTACTAAACGTGAGAGAGGCTAGGTAACCAAGTGTACATAGAAGAAACATTGATAATAAGGCTGATTTGAGAACTTCGACAAAGGAGTCTTGTTGTTGTTCTTCTTCTTGCAGCTCGGTATTGGTCTCATTGTAGAAATTTGAGTTTGGATATGTTGAATAGTGTTCATAGAATGTCTTGTAACTAGTAGATCTTTGTCTTTTCTCAGACTTATCGTCATCTTCAATTTCAGAGCTGTAATTGTGTCTTTTTACTCTATGAGACCGGGAATTTTCTTGAAGCTTAAGTGTTCGGTCGTATTGAGTCCTTGTAGCTTCATTAGATAGTACCTTTTTGAAAATGAAACAGGTCAAGTGAATAAGATTACATTGGCTCAACTCAAAACTTGTGTAGTTAGTCATATAGAAGGAAAATAATCGTGAGCGAACTTACATCGTAGGAACGACGAATACTCTTGAATAGCTCTCCAGCTCTAGAGTCCTTATTCACATCTGGATGAAACTACAATAGCAACACAAGTATATATTTACAAAACAAAGCTCATGAACAAAAGAAGAATGCAAGTGTACAATAGATAGCCTTATATATTAGATAGCTAAGACAAAGGTGGCTCATTTATGATGATGATGTGATGATCAAATATAGCTAAGATAGTTCAATTTCGAAAGAATTCTCATACAAACACAAATAACCCTTTTTTCTTTGGTTTCCCCTAAATCAGATTAGGTTTGGTTTCTCTTTATCTAAGTAAAATCTGATACTGATTGCAATTTCACATCTTAAGCATGATCGAGTTTGAAAAAAGACTCATAAGAGTTACTATAGCAATCAATCAAAACAACGATGCCAAAACCAGAGAAATCTAGTGAGCCCTATTCAACAACATCATTCATTACCTTTCGAGCGAGTAAGCGATAAGCTCTTTTGATGTCAACTTGTGTGGCGTTTCTAGTGATACCTAAAACAACGTAGTGATTATTCTGCCCCCTTGTATTCGAAGGCGAAGACGATGATGAAGAAGAAGAATACGCCGCAGAAGTAACCGTCGTTTTAGAGTGATTACGACGGTGGTTGTAGAGGTGTTGGGAAATCGGACTAGACGACGGAAGGAGGAGATCGCCAGAAATGGAGGATGAGAATCGACGACAACCCTTGATTGGGATGGGTCCCACTAGAAGGTTAGTCTGCATTATCTTCTTCACTCACAGCTCTGTCAACGGACCACTTAACGTCTTTAAGTGGATGTGGTGGAAGAGAAGCATTTGGCGGGCGGGTCATATAATCGGATCTTACGATTCTTTGTGTAACCTGGATTATGGGCCTTTGGAAATTGGGCTTAATCTTTTATGGAGTTTTCAACTCTGTACCTATAAGGCCCATTAACTAGATCCATAGGGCCCATAGGCTAGATCAAAGAGTTCTTTATACTCTCTTCCCAGCGCTTTGGTTTCTTTTCTTCCTGATTCTATAGATATTTGCATATTTAGGGGTTTGAAGCTCAAGTCGATAAAAAATGGAGGAGGAGAGAAGGGACGGCGGAGAATTTGGAAACATAGACATCGTTAAGTCGCACAGTGACTCTGTTTCCGAAGATGTGAACGTAAATCAATTGTAAACAAATAACAAATGCTGTTTACTAGAAACAACAACTGTATTCTCACCCTAGCTGTTTACTCAAGAGAAGAAACAACAAGTTAATGAGATGAACAAGAATTCGATTACTAGGTAAACGAAGAAGAAGATGAATTAGAAGAGAGAAATGAGTTACAACAAACTATTCGACTGACTAACTAACATTTGTTATTCTGTTTTTATAGGTACACTGGAGTAAGTCACTAATTCTTCCAGAGTCTTCCAAGTCGCTATTTTAGTTAGAGTCTTCTCAACCTCTTTTTGTATTAGAGTCTTTGAAAGCCTCTGTATCATTTAGCTGTTTCTTCTTCACTCCTTATTCCTGTGACAAAGCTCCCCTTTTTCGGAAAGCTTGACCTAAAGCTTGAAATTGCGGGAAGCGTCTCTGCAAATCGAAGAGATATTCCCAAGTGGCTTCACTCTCAGGTTCATTTACCCACTTAACCAAAACCCTCGTTACCGGTCGACCTTGGCGTTGTACCATCTGATGCTGGAGAATCTGTTCTGGTTCCTGGGCGAAAACATCAAGTAAAACCGAAGGCAACTGTGTCGAAACATTCACATCCCCGACTGCTCCCTTAAGCTGTGATACATGAAAGACTGGGTGTACTGCCGACCCAACAGGTAATTGCAATCGATACGCGACTTCACCGCATTTATCCAAGATCTTATATGGTCCAAAATACTTAGGACTGAGTTTCTGGTTGGAGCGCATTACGACTGACTTCTGACGATATGGCTGTAGCTTCACATACACCCAATTCCCAATACTAAAAGATCTTTCCGTTCTGTGTCTATTAGCGAATTGTTGCATTCTGTGTTGAGCTCGATTTAAATGGAATTTGAGTAATAACAGCATGTTTTCTCTATCTTGCAAGGAACGAGCGACCACTTCCACCTTGGATTCGCCTGGTAGATATGGCAAGTGCACAGGAGGAAGTCTGCCATAAACAGCTTGAAATGGTGTCATCTGGATGGCTGTATGATAATTGGTGTTATACCACCATTCTGCCAAGGGTAGCCAGTTAGACCACAACTGAGGGCGCTCTCCACACATACATCTGAGATAAGTCTCCAATCCCTTATTAACAATCTCAGTTTGCCCATCACTTTGAGGGTGATAGGCACTAGAAAAGTGTAGAGATGTACCTTGTAAACGGAATAGTTCTGTCCAGAAAGCACTTAGGAAAACTGTGTCTCTATCATTGACAATAGATGTAGGACACCCATGAAGTTTGAATACATTATCTAGGAAAGCTTGTGCCACCGTAATTGCAGAATAGGGGTGGCCAAGAGCCATGAAATGAGCTGCTTTAGTTAGTCTATCCACCACCACAAAGATCACAGATTTACCAAAAGAATCAGGCAATCCTTCTATGAAGTCCATAGATAAGTCTGACCATATCAACTCAGGAACTTGTAAAGGCTGCAAAAGTCCTAGGGAAGCAACATTTTCTGACTTATATTGTTGACAAATGTGGCAAGAACGTATGTAGTTTTGTATATCTCTATTCATTCCTTTCCAGTAGAACAGACTTTTCACTCTTTGACTAGTTACATCCCTTCCAGAGTGTCCCCCACAAGCTGAACTATGTAGCCAATGCAATAACCTATCTTTCAACTCTGTACTCTTAGGCACCACTATCTTACTTCTTCTCCTTAGGATTCCCTGAAACCAAGAAAAATATTTTTTAGCATTAGTGTCTTTTTTTAATTCCTCAATTATACCTCTGAGCTCAGCATCCGATTCATATTCCTTCTTGATGTCCTGCAGTAAATCACATTCTAAAACTGATAATGCCATGTGCAACACCTCAGAACCTTCTACCCTTGATAGAGCATCTGCTGCTATATTGTCCTTTCCTTGCTTAAATTGTATTTCATAGTCAAACTCCAAAAGTTTAGGTAGCCACTGTTGTTGTATAGGAGTATTGAGTCTCTGTTCTAACAAGTATTTTAAGCTTCTCTGGTCAGTTTTAATAACAAAATGATGAGGCAGTAAGTAATGTCTCCACTTCTGTACATCAAAAATGACTGCTAGTAACTCTTTTTCATAAATGGAAAGAGTTAATTGTTTGCCTTTTAAGTGCCTGCTGATGTAAGTTAGTGGATGTCCCTGTTGCATTAATACTGCACCAATCCCAGTATTACAAGCATCAGTCTCCACAATGAAGGTATGATCAAATAAGGGTAGTGCCAAAACTGGTGCTTCACATAAACTCCTCTTTAGTCTCTGAAAAGCCTCTTGAGCCTCCTCAGACCATATAAAACAATTCTTCTTTGTTAACTCAGTCAATGGTCTAGCAATAGACCCAAAACTCTTAACAAACCTTCTGTAATAGCCAGCTAACCCCAAAAACCCTCTTAATTGCTTCAAATTCTCTGGCTGAGGCCAATCAGGTACAGCCTTAATCTTGTTGGGATCAGTAGCCACTCCTTCAGCTGATATAAAATGACCAAGATATTCCACTCTAGTAGTAGCAAAAGAACACTTTCCTTTGTTGGCATATAGTTTAGATGTTCTCATCACCTCAAAAACTTGTCTCAAATCCTCCAAATGTTTGTCCATAGAACCACTATAGACTAAGATGTCATCAAAAAAAATGAGAACAAACTTGCGCAAAAATTCCTTGAAAACTGCATTCATTAAACCTTGAAAGGTAGCAGGAGCATTAGTCAACCCAAAAAGCATCACCAAATATTCATAATGTCCAGTGTGAGTCTTGAATGCTGTCTTATGAATATCCTTAGGCTCCATCCTTACTTGATGATATCCAGCCCGAAGATCAATCTTAGAATAAACTGTAGACCCACCCAATTCATCCATGAGATCCTCAATCAAGGGAATAAGGAATCTATCCTTGATTGTTAATCCATTCAAACCCCTATAATCTACACAAAGTCGCCAAGACCCATTCTTCTTTTTCACCAAAACTACTAGAGATGCAAAAGAGCTAGAACTGTTCTGAATGGTTCCCTGTCTTAGCAAGTCCTCTACTATCTTATCAATTTCATTTTTTTGATGTGTTGAATATCTATAAGGCCTCTGGTTGATTGGATTAGCTCCTTCTTGTATAGTTATTTTGTGGTTATGATGTTCTCTAAAGGGAGGCAATTCACATGGTTCTGAAAAAACATCCCCATACTCAACCAGTAAATCTTTTATTTCATGATGCAAACTTTCATCTTTGTCAATGACTGATAAAGAAAAAAAGTTACAATATGTTTCCTCCTTGACCTCTGTCACACAAATCATAGATAATTTTGCATGACTCTCTTGTTTCTTCATGAATTTGGATGCTCTGACTTCCCTAACAGATCCTTGTTGAAGCCCCTGGAGCAGTATTTTGTTTTCATTGTAAGTAAACTTCATTTCCAAATGCTTGAAATCCCATGTAATTGGTCCTAATAACTCCAGCCATTGGCAACCTAACACCATGTCACACCCTCCCAATGGAATTAACATAAACGATGCTGTGAAGGTGACATTATTCATCTGCCAATTAAAGTTGTCAATCTTCCCACTAACTTGTAGCTGGCGGCCATCCGCAACCTCCACTCTAGTCAAATCTGTTGGTTGTATATCACAACCCAATTTACAAGGTACCTCCACATCTACAAAATTGTGAGTAGAACCAGAATCTATAAGAACAAATATTAATTTCTTACCACACATACCCCTCACCCTCATGGTTCTATAATCTCCAGATATACCAGCTACTGCATTAACTGAAATTTGTGGTATTATTGCAGCTTCTGAATCTCCTGGAACATCTTCCTCTGAAAGTATCTCCAAGTCTTCTTCATCTCCAATTGCCATGAAACATAACTGAGCTTTTTTATGCTTCAAGTAATGGTCTGGGGTGTACTTTTCATCACATTGGAAACAGAGACCTTTTGCCCTTCTCTCATTCATTTCTGTTGGAGACAAAATTTTCCTGTGTTGTTTAACTATTGACTGCTGCCCCATAGTATCTGTATTTTGTTTGAATTGTAGCAGACCTTTCCCTTGGTTATTTTGAAGTTGATGTTTCCCATATGTCCATGCTTGGTTACCAGATTTCTTAGGGTGTGCCTTCTCATACAAGCGGCCTAGCAAGAAACATTGTCTAACAGATTGAGGTTGAAACATTCTTATATGCATCTGAGTATCATTTCTCAACCCTGCTAGATAAGCACTCACTAAATAATCCTCAGAAAAATTCAACTTTGTTTTAAGCAATTCAAACTTATCATGATATTCTATGATGCTTCCTGTTTCTTGCAATTGTTTCAATTCTGCTATAGGATCATCCAATATCTCCTCGAACCTTTCTTGAAGAAGTCGTTTGAAGTTATCCCATTCAAAAAACAATGCTCCTCCATATCCTGATTGCACCATAGATTGATGCCAAATAGATGCTTGACCCTCAAAATGCATTGATGCCATCTTTACCTTGTAATCATTAGGTGTCATATCCATAGTAAAAAATTCTTCCACTTTAAACAGCCATTCCATAACACCATCACCATTGAATCTGGGAAAGTCAATCTTGCCCATCCGCATCATAGCTGAGTAATTAGTAACATTACCTTGTCTGTTACCTCGATTTCTATCAGGAGTACCTGTAGCTGTCTCATGATTCGCTGAACCTGATGCTTGAGATTCTGGTAGATGCCCCTTATCCAAGGACAATGTCCTTATTGCATCAAATATATCAGAAAGATTCATTTTATGATCAGCCACCATTGTTTCTAATGTTTCTGTCATGTTTAAAACTTGATCAATTTTGGATTCTACCATACTTTCACTTTCACGAGCTGCAATTTCTTTCTGCTGCGTTTTCGATCTTGTTTCTGCCATTTTATTGCTTGAAATGTCCAAGAAAAGAGATGGCTCTGATACCTTTGTGAATGTAAATCAATTGTAAACAAATAACAAATGCTGTTTACTAGAAACAACAACTGTATTCTCATCCTAGCTGTTTACTCAAGAGAAGAAACAACAAGTTAATGAGATAAAACAAGAATTCGATTACTAGGTAAACGAAGAAGAAGATGAATTAGAAGAGAGAAATGAGTTACAACAAACTATTCGACTGACTAACTAACATTTGTTATTCTGTTTTTATAGGTACACTGGAGTAAGTCACTAATTCTCCCAGAGTCTTCCAAGTCGCTATTTTATTCAAAGTCTTCTAAACCTCTTTTTGTATTAGAGTCTTTGAAAGCCTCTGTATCATTTAGCTGTTTCTTCTTCGCTCCTTATTCCTGTGACAGAAGAACGCTTCTCTCGTGAGCTCAATGATGGTCTCCATCCTCTCCGGGTTTGTTCTCTAATTCTTTATTTATCGATTTATTTTCAATTTGAATTTGATCTTAGCTAAAACTTAGATCTCCTTGTGCGTCGAAGATTTGTTAACTTTTATATGACGATTCAAACATCTATGTTATTGGAGGTTTTGTGACTTTTTTAAATGTATTCGAGCTCAAATGTTATAGAACTCAACTCTAGTTGCGATCTTCGTATTAGTGTTTACTGATTGTAGCTAGAAAAATTCAGCTTGATTTTGAGAAATTGAAATCATTGCTACCATTTTAAAGATTATATGCTTCTTCTGGCTCAGTGGCTATATGTTTATTATATTTTTGTAAATGTGCAGTTCAAGTTTGTGATTTGGTATACTCGTCGCACACCAGGGATCCGCAGCCAGACATCTTATGAGGATAACATAAAGAAGATTGTGGAATTTAGCACTGTGAGTAAGCTTAACTATTCTCATTAAAGTTCATTCTTGAAGCTGTTTGTGATCGTATCTTGTTCATTTCTGATAGCTGTCTGTGGTGACTTAGGTTGAAGGGTTTTGGGCCTGCTACTGTCACCTTGCTCGTTCTTCTCTCTTACCTAGTCCAACAGATCTTCATTTCTTTAAGGATGGGATTCGCCCGTTGTGGGAGGTTGGTATTTTTGTTTGTGTTGATTTTCGCATTGTCTTCGTGTTATGGATCATCTATTAGCGAAAATATTTTCTATGACATGGGTTTCTTAAAAGTTGTTTCTGCTATTATAAACTAGTTAATTTAATCTCGTTTAGGATGGTGCCAACTGCAATGGAGGAAAGTGGATCATACGTTTCTCGAAAGTTGTATCTGCTCGGTTCTGGGAGGATTTGGTGAGTTTATTTTCTTGTAGGTACACTTGTATTGAGTATTGACACCCTTCTACTTTATTCATAAGTAGCCTTTTTGTAAATGTTTTTATGGTCCATCTTTCATACATAGATTAGAGTTTTTTGTATTTGGGAATCATGTTTAGACTCTTCCGTTTATTTGTTTCTTCAGCTTCTTGCGTTGGTAGGTGACCAGCTTGATGATGCTGATAACATATGTGGGGCAGTGCTGAGTGTCCGCTTCAATGAGGACATCATTAGTATATGGAATAGTAATGCTTCTGATCATCAGGTGAGAAAACTATTAACAAGAGAAATTTTTATCTCTCTGTCACACCATCCTTTTTTTGGTCATTAGACAGTGCTATATTTTCTGTAAAACAGGCAGTGATGGGTTTGAGAGACTCGATAAAGCGGCATTTGAAGTTGCCTCATGCATATGTCATGGAATACAAGCCACATGATGCTTCTCTTCGCGACAAGTCTTCCTACAGAAACACATGGTTGAGAGGATAGGTTCAAAGTGAATGATTGTATTATGTCACAACTTTTGGAGAAGATTTGCACAACTCTTGTGCAACATGGGAATCCATACTGTACCAAAGGCTTACAATCTGAGAAACAAAAGTCCCCCTGACTCCTTTGTCAGTAGGTATTCAATCGTTTTCTTGTTTCTTGATTGTGTTATATTCAAATTCAACAGTATAATTCTTGTTTGGAACTATAATGATTCATTTGATTTCCATAGAAAATTTGAGTTCAAGTGCTTGTTTATGGTCTCTTGTGTAAACTGGGTCTGGTTCGTATGGTCTCTTGTATAAACTGGGTCTGGCTCTAGTCTATTGATCTCAATAGCTATCAATAGCTACAATTTAGCATCCACAGATGATTGGAGTCCGATGATACTGGTTCAACATCAAAACCTAGAGTGTGTTCACATATTAATGTAAACAAAGAAGATAAAATGGCATTACTCTGTTTCTCAAAAAGTCAAATTTGTAACAAAAGCAATACTCTGCATTCAACTCTTGAGCCTTCGTTTCCTGTTGAGTTGCTAAGCTTGTGTCGTCCCTTTTACGTGCTCGCATTAAACATACGAATAATAATAATATAACGTGAAGATCGTCTCTGACGTCGTTTCGGTTTCGATAAGTTAGATTAGCAAAAAAGAAGGTTGATATAAATACGAGATTGGCACTACAAATCTCTACTCTCTCCTACGTACACCGCAAGAAACCCTTTTGGCACCACCGAGGCTGTCCTTTTGCTCATAGAAACTGCTTCATTGGAACGGCTTATAATCTTCTTTGCACTCATTATACTTCTTACCAAACCCATCTCTATTTCTTGTATATGTTCTTGAAGATGTATGAAAAGATTCAAGTTGTTGATTTAAAGATAGAAATAATGAGTTGTGTATTATATATAGAAAGATCAATGAATGAGTCGGAAACTTGTGTTTCTTGAAGCGTGGGGCAGACTTGAACATAGTTTCACATGGTTTTGTCTTTAACATCCTAAAAAAGTTTGGTTTAATGCAATTTGTATTGATGCAATAATAAACTAAAAACAAACTCCATCTGCAATTCACAAGGGAGTGTTTTCTCAATGTTTTTTTTTAGATAAAGACATGTTATTGTCAAATAATAAAAGAACCACAAGTTTCTCTTCTCCATGTTCTATGATGATGATCCTCTTCACTACTCTATGTGGTTTAAGTTGATTAATACAAGAACAAGTCTGCATCACTGGTTAAGGTGTTCTTTTATGATATCCCCAAATAGCATCACACATGAAAGTTGTAAGGGTCTGTGTTGGATTCATTGTTGGAGACAAAAGTTGTTTAGAGATAAGACAAGAAGACAAAGGCATGAGCTAAGTATAATATATTAATATGAAAGATATCGTCCACTTCCAAAATTTTTAGAAGGACTCTTTCAAGATGAAAGATAATAAAAAGAAAAAGAAAATGAATCTTGTATTTACAAGGAACAAGTCTATCTCTAAGTGTAAAGAACAATATGTTGGTTTTGAAACCGTGAAATAACATTGATGAAGGTATCTTCAGGACAAGGAATAGTTAAGCCACCCATTGTATGATCAAACCCAAACTCTTCCTCTGATTTACTCAGCAATGCTTGAAAAGAAGGTCTTCTTCTGACTCCCTCCTACGTACACTGCAAGAAACCCTTTTGGTGTAGCTGGCTTAGACTCTTCTTTGCACCCAATAGACTTGCCATTTCTGTTTTTTATATATATGAAAAGTTGAAACCCTTTTGAAGGTTTTGAAGATGTATGAAAAGCTTTCTTTAAGTTATTAGATGTATTGCTTGATGTTGGTTTGATGATAGAAAGATATAGATAGATGAATGAAGAAGTTGAAACCTCTTTGAAAACTCCTTGAAACTTGTGCCTCTTGAAGCGTAAGTGGGACAGACTTGAACAGAGTTTCACATGGTTCTGTCTCTAACTCCATTTTCTTAATATTTTGTTTCAACAAGACATGTTATTGTCAAATAATAAAGACCAGCAAGCTTTTCTGAAGTTTCTCAACCACAGAACAACGAGTCTCTTGTCACTGTTTAAGTTGTTCTTTTGTGTTATTCACAAATAGGAACACACATGACAGTTGTAAGTAAACGAAGATTCAATGTGAGGTGAAGTCATTGTCGGAGACAAAGTTGTTGATAAAGGAAGACAAAGGCATTAGCTAAGTATTAAAGCATCCACCATTGTTATGATCTTATTATAACTACTTACTACTGATTCCATAACAACTATCTTTCACTTCCACAAACAAACAATAAACAGAACAAGGAAGGCACAGAGAACATGTCATTTGTGTTATACATAAGACATGAAAGCTTAGAGATGAACAAGAAAAATCTCCCATTAACATAACGCTAGCAGAGATTCATATGGAACCAAGGAAGCTTTCGACGAGCTGAGCTACAGATTTAGCCAAAGAATCAGCAGCTTCTTGGGTAGATGCTTCAGCATATACTCTCACCACATCTTCTGTACCTGATGGTCTTATGAAAGCTCTACCACGCTGGTATTTCTTTATTTCACCATTTATGGCCTCTTGAATTCCCAAGGGTTTCAGAGCCTCGGTTTCTTCGCTTGTGGTCACAACTGCTGTTCTGTCTGGAACTTCAACCTTGATCTGTCTGCTAGGAAGGTCCTTATATAACTCATTCCACTTCTCTACTGACCAACCCATGTGTTGTAGAATCACTTCAACTAAGAGCAATCCACTTAGAGCATCACCAACCGCTTGGTTAATCAGATTACTCACTGCCACTAGTCTAGAAACTGCTTTGTGCTCTTCTGAACCACCTTGACATCTGGCAACAAGATCCTTTTCTTTGACAGCTAAACAAGATAGGAAAGATTCCGAGAAGAGTATAGTTCCATGGCCATTAGCTTCAAAGTAGATTCCAATATCAAACTCTGCTGCCTTCTCATGTAAATGCTTTACCCCGGTTTTAGCGAAAACAACATCTAAACCCAACTGTCTTAAGTAATCTGTAGATGCACCATTAGCATAAGCTGTCTGCACAACACCAAGACGAGACTGCTTCCCTTCCTTATTATCATCATCTAGAGCATTCAGTTGCTCTTTTACGAATAGAGCAAACAAAGATAGAATCTTATCACCATCAAGTAACTCAACCTTTTGACCAGAAGAAGAATCTAAAGGAACATAAAAGTAAACCAATCGATCTGCATCACCATCCAAACTCGCACACCTTATACCGACATCATTTGACCCGAATCCTAAAGGCAAAACCTTTTCTTTCTGCACAAAATCAGCACCTACACTTTCATTAAGCACACCTCCATCTCTTCCTGTATTACGAATCTCAAGATCAAGATTACTCAAAGACCCTCTTAGCTTTTCCATCTTTTGTGCACCTACACCATTAGCACCATCTACAAGCAATTTGCTAATCTCTAACTTATTGTTTCTACTAACTGGATTCAAATCAATCAAACACTTAAACGAAGCAGAGAGATTTTCAAAGTAATCATTTTCAGTAGCCTTTAGACCTTTATTCTTAGCTCGAACCATCCAATGTAATTGTGGAGTTGTCAAAATCCCAATGTCAATAGCAACAGATCCTAAAATGGATTCAACTCCAATCTCTGCAGCTCGGAGAAGTGATTCACCACTAGGTCTAGTATCTCTACCTAACAACACCTCTGCTCTCTTCTCTCCGAGTTTAATGTCTTCCTTCTCTACAAATTCTCTAATCAACGAGACGAGTTCTCCTGGAGAAGATGCGTTAGCGATCTGATTTGCGAAAGGCTCCCATTCTTGAGAAAGCATACCTCCAGATGGATCTGAAACTTTAATGCCATTATCAGAGACTTTGTTGTGAGACGCTGTGATCATGAGACCGATGGTTGCTGATCCGAGTTTAAGCGATCTGAGAGCTGAGAGAATCCCAACTCTGTATACAGTTGATTCTAGTAGTTTTGCATCGCCTCGGAACCCAGCTGTTCCGTATGATAGCTTGAGACCTTCAGGAATCGGAAAAAGCTCGGATGATTTGAGAAGTGAAGCGATTTGATTCATGTCCATGGCGCTTTGATCTGTTGTGAGAGAGACAGAGAGTGAAAAAACTAAACGCAAACGTTAAGAAGCCTTTTTATTATGTTTTCTTTACTGGGCCTAAGATTTCAGTAATTTAAAGGCCCATTAAAGACATATTACATTTGGGTCTTAGAGGTAAATAAACCCAATTCAAGTAAGCCCGTTTGACCCAAGTTGCTAAATCATTGGATCATTTTCTCGTACACCCTTAAATTTCCAACTTAAATCCCTTACCCCTACCTATTCTACACACCCTTCATTTATTTATTTAAATAAAAAAATTAAAAAATAGGTCCCACAACTCTCTCTCTCTATCCCCTCCATCTAATTTTTTCAACCCATCCATAAAAATAAAATTTAAAAAAAAAACAAAAAAATAAAGAATAAAAATAAATATTGTGGGTCCCATTTTCAACCATCTTCTTCTTCACAAATCAATTTCATTAATACACAAAACCAAAATATCTCCATTAAATCTTTCATTATACCACTTCAAAACTTAAAATTTCAGCTTTAAAATATAAATTTAGAGAAGATATGTCTATTTTGAGAGGAGATTTAGAAGAAATGGAGGTTGGAAGAAGTTCAATCTCACCATTGGAGGTAAACATGGGTTAAACTTGGGTTTATGTATTTAACTTCTAAAATTTTGATTTTATTGGTTCATAAAGTTTAAAATGAAAAAATAAGACATTTTGGGTTTTATTAAACGAAATTAGTGTTTATTTGAAGGAAATCGAACATATATGTTTCGGTTAAAAATGAGCAAAAACCCATAATTATATAACTAAATACAACTGATACAACTTTATAATTTATATATATGCATACAACTAATACAACTGACTTACTAATGATAAACGAATTAATGTTTCCAGGGCTCAGCGAATCGAAAGAAGTGCATTATCATATATTTCGATTATGGTGGATATTATGCAAAGAAATTAACAGAAATTATTTGGATTTCAAATGAAAAAATTCGTCATGCTCTTCTAATAAGAGAATCGGTGGAAGATATAACGTACGATTTATTAGTGAAAATGATACGTACTAAGATGGGTGCATATGAAGGGAGGAGCGAACTGAAGTTGAGTTATTTTCCAATTGGAATTGAACCTAAGGCGCCAATATATATTTTCAGTGATGATGATCTTTCTTGTTTTTTGGAGCCATGTGGAAGTGTAATAGGTGTGTTGTATGTTGAGACAAAGTCGACTGTTTTTACTTCAGCTTACGCAAGTAACGACGAAGTCAATCTTTTAGAAAATGAGCCATTCGAAATATGTGCAACTGTTCCTCACGAAGAAGACGATTTAGAAAACGATGAGGCTATAAACGTATTTTTAGTGCAATCAGATTATGTGGATGTGAGTGATACACGTTTGGTAGAAAGAGATCAAGTTACGAATTTAGAATGGGAAGATGGTATGTGTAACGTCCGTATCTGGTATATGAGAAATTAAATCTTGAAATATTTGAAATTAGGGTTGTTTTTGTTAAATCGAAAAGTTGGGATGGATTTAACATATAAAAATAAAAGTTTGGGGTCTATTTGAAAGATTAGAGGAAACAAAAGGAGTTAAAATATAAATTACTCAAAATTTGAGTAAAACCCTAATACTTTAAAACAGATTGCTAGAGTTGAGAAGGAGGCTACGTCTTCGCTTCTTTTTGGCATCTTCGTGAGTGGCTAAGAGCAAGGAATTTCATATATCTGAAAGTTTCAGAAGTTGTCATATTTGATTCCAGACATTTCTATAAAGTGCCAAGGTGAGTGCTTATATGATAGT